>JAULCC010384650.1:0-11470 GCA_032358795.1 Nuttallia obscurata | reverse complement strand
TATCTCTCGAAAAGTTAACAAGATAGCCAGATGCAATTAATTGGTTTTGATACAGAAATGAATGAACTTGTTTTTCTAATTTGATTCATAAAAGTTACCCTTTTGGTTATCGATAAATCTTTCCTGAAATATGGAGGGACGTTTCTATTTTTGCTGAGTATAGCAATACTTTAATACACCTCTATTATTATTTCTTTTCTCGTGTTGATATTCCATAACACCCTCGCAGGTATGTGTTATTTTTACAATACGTATCTCCTTAAACGATGCAAGGGCCAACTTGACCAAATCAACGTTCTGATACTTAGCAAATCAGTTGAGTGATTCATTGAATCCTTACAGAGGTAAGGTTTGCGTACATTGACATTTAAGGTAATAAAATGTTATATTTATCCGGGAGTATCATTTCGCTTGCTGACGCACGTCAATCCTTACGATCATCCTTGCTCATACCATCGAGGGTCTCCCCCGTATCATTCTCTCCGTAACATATTTTTGCGAAACATTTTAGTAAACGGAAACAGAAGATTAAAAGCGCTTGCGCAGTATTGCAGTTCAAAAAGCACCTGTTATAGTTCAAATTTAAACTTAAATCGCTTTGCGTCACTAACGCGATATAAAGTTGGCAATTTTGTTATTTGTAAAAGCCGGTAACCCTGTTGTTATTTAAAAGTAAGTTATATGTCAGTAGAGACATCATAAGACCTAAAACAAAATCATTGACGATATTTGTAACTTTCAAAAGAATTTTCGTATTTTTGTCAATTCGTTATCTGTGAATAAGCCCGTTTTAATCTCCCTGCCATTTTAAAGAATAAAACATTCATGTAAAATTTTCCGGCCTACACATGTTCTATTTGTAGTCCCTTGCTTTTTACTAGGTGAAATTCGGAAACCTATTCGCTGTATTTGTCAAAATTTCAAGTAATTACGACCAGAATCAATTTGAACTCATTATGTAAGAGAATATGTTGTCGAGAAAAAGAAAAACTGTTGTTGTGGGATCTTAGCAAATGGCTAGTGGATACCATGTGGGGAGGGATGCCAATGCCATGTGCTTTGATTTTTAGATTTTTGACTTTGACCAGTAAAGTGAACTTTGTTATAGAAAGTAGTCTAGTCAAATCTCAAGTTTATCGTATTCACAAACGTAGCCCGGAAATGTGTCGTCAATTACTTGTGTCAGTTTCTGTGAAAATTGCTTTTCAATGTCAACTATATAGTTTCAACTGTCAACCCAAATAGTATGTAACAAGGTTATCACATCTCTCTTATTTAAAGTGTTCTATAATACGCAACTCATAAAATGCAGTAATTGCTATATAACACCAAGCACAAAGTGTTGACATTTGCTGTGTTACGCAAAACACACATGGTTGTTTTTCATTACGCAAGACACAAAATGTTGTAATTGCTTTATTTCATTTAGGCAAAACACAAAATGTTGAAATTGCTTTATTACCCAAAATATGAAATGTTTAACTTGTTTTTTTTCTGAATGGAACGGTATCAACACTGTCTAAAGAAATAGCACTATCGTCAATGATCCATCTAATTTCGTCCCATCAATTCAATTTACTGAATGCCTAAGTGCTAATAAGACAGGACCAACTGGCGGAGTCGCAGTAAAGGTTAAGAGTACAGTTTTACATTCATTAACAACTTGTGAAGCACAATGTCATTTACTAGCACCACTGACGTTGTCTGTTAACACTGAAAGATTATGGACTAAATATGAAGGTTTATCAGGTTTATCAATCGGTATCAATAACGACGGTCCCGTTATTATATATACCGCTATCAATTATGATTCACACATTTCTGGAATTTTTTAATATGACGTATGTAGTTAGTAGTGTAGCAAATACCCTCAGGTTTAGAACCCCAAACAGGTCTATGAATTTCAACAGGCTATGGCATATACCAAACTGTTCAATAAAGCCTGTAGATTATGTAATGAATGTTGACTTTATCCAAACTGGTCTCATGTGAGAGAAAAAACAATGGCGTCCAAGATGGCGTCGAAATATTTGCAATCGTCTCCTTTTCATTATTGTTGCATTTCTCCGTAGGTTTAAGTTATAACAAAAACTTCTTATCTTTAATTGAACATATCATAATCAAATTATATTATTGTGCATTATAGGCAAATATATATACAAATTGTAATTTAGAATTTAACAGATCGAAAGTTTTGATAGTTTTAATTTATTTTACTGAAAGTTGTTACTAGAACGTTCGTTTTACCATACCAAGCGTGGACGACTTTAAACTCATCAGAGTGGAAATATAATCAAACACCTACATCATTTTCAAATAAGGTCATTATTCATTGATTATAAAGCGGGTATTTTTTACCTCTTTGTCCACTTTTAGATAAGGTAAATGTGATCACCTTATTGTTATCTGAATTGAAAGAGCAACACCATATCAATAGTACACACTATGCTTATTCGCAAAAAGCGTGTTTGTCACTTTGACAACGTTTAAACCATTTGCTGAGAATCTGACAGTTAGCTTTGAGAGAATATCCAAAACAACTGTAAAAATATTGAACATCAGTAGATATGCTGTTTTACGTTACCATTTTTATTTCATAAACATTACATAATAAATACTTATCCCATCATTACTTTACTAAGGTATGAAATAGTCTTTTTTCTGATTGGTCAACAGTTTTTGTTTGTTTTGTTTGTTTTGGAATATAACGCCGCTTTAACAGTATTTCAGTCATATCGCGACGTCCAGCTCATTACGTGTGGAGGAAGACCTCCGGGTGACCTCTGTTGCTGTAGGACTGATACTTGTGTCTCAAGTACTTCTGTGTGGCAGCCTATGTCTGTTTGAATGTATGTCTGGGGTGGAACATGCCTTCTTCATACGGGTGTAGAGTTTTGCCTGTTTACGGAGTGCTTTGCGGGCTTTTTTGTCGACCCATGGTTTGTCGTGCTTTCCTGTTTTCACATTCCTTGTTGGTACATGTTTGTTGACTAATGACAGTAAGTTGTCTCTGAAGACAGACCAGAGTGTGTTTGCTGGTGCCATAGGATGTGCAGACAATACAGAATGCAGGTCCTTGAGGCCTTCCCTAATGCTGTCGTAGTTGGATTTTTTATACTGGGGGACCTCTGTACACTATTTCAGGCACAGAAAACACCCAGTTTGCATGTATCTAAAATGAAATATCAAGGAATAACACGATTGTGTCTTTGAAAAAGATATCATCTTACATGATGTAAACTACTCGATCATAATTGTTTGTTTGTTTGGAATTTAACGTCACTTTAACAGTATTTCAGTCATATCGGGACGTCCAGCTTATTGTAGGTAGAGGAAGACCCCGGGGGACCTCTGTACATTATTTAAGGCACATAGTTCACCCGTGTAGAAACACCGACCTACTGCAAGCCAGCTGGAAGACTTCCTCACTTGAAAAATCCGACCCCCTGTGGGATGGGGGGAGGATAGAATTCGCCCACTGCTTGAGAGTGCAAGGTGGTAGAAACACACCGAACATCGACACCCAAACACCATTGCATTCACCACATACATACTCCGGCGCAATATAGCCTTTGTGTGCTGACGTGCCGTAAAACCCCATTTCACTCACTCACTCACTGAAAAATGCTTTGTGAACATGGGGCCAGATCCCATTGTGCCCAATTAAACAGGCTTGGTAGAGTACTTGTGTTTCTGACATACCAAAACAAATCTATAAGCCTTTGCATGTATGGTTCTAGAGCATGTAAGTCTATGTTAAGTAGAAGGCCCCTGGGTAGGGTAAAATCTAACCCTAGGGTCACTACATGAACAAATTTGGTAGTGGACCTGTATATAATGTTTTACACAAAATACCTAAGCTCTAGCATATATGGTGTCAGAGTAGAATATTTGATACAATAGAAGTCTATGTAAAATGATACATTCCTGGGGTCTACATTTGAAGGCTGATGGAAGTGACCTGTATATGACATCATACACAACATATCTAACCTCAACTATATATGGTTTCAGAGGCAGGGATTTCATTAGGCGGACGTACGTAGGCGTATAATATGTCCAGATTTTCCACCAAAACATCCTAAAAGTTGACCCCGGACGTTTTTAAAAATTCCAGTTATTTCCCTCATACGTCGGGAATCTTACCACCAGACGTAAAGAAAAACAACAGTGATTATGAAAGCAAAGTGAGAATTATACACATACTCGATGATGCGCAACGCTGGGGGCTAAAACAGGTGGTCAATATACCCCTGCATTAACTAATTAGCTTGGATAATCTGTTACCCTTGAGGCAAAAGTGCTGGACGGTCGGTCAACGTGAGACAATGTATCATGTCCCTTATTGAGCAAATATCAGTTTTATATCAGTTTGAATGTTTTTTAAGATTTACCTCTTTTTATTTTGCCTTCACATTATTTTTTTTAAACTCAAACGAACACTTCGCTATCTTTTCCTATTGAGAAGTCGAGTTTTCTTTAATAGGAAATTATACATGCTGTATATATAGATCTACTTGTTTTATGTTTATGGGCTGCTAACCAATTGGAAAAATATGTCGGTCTATTTTCAAAAAAATAAATTAAGTAGTCAAGATAATTTCTCAATCGTAAAATTGTAGAAAACAAAAGCATAAGTGTTCTCGACTTTTTGAGCTCGCGTAACTATTTTCGAATACGCAATGTAACTAGCATCAATTGATGACATAACATGCACTGACAGAATGAGTTCAATTAGTATCAACCGTTCTTACACTAGTATCTATAGGATATCTAAGTTTATTAGGTTAACCCTTTATAAGGTCCCTAGGAGCCATAGTAACAAAAAAACAAGAAAAAACTATATTTCTTTGCTCTTGATCAATTTTTTAGCGGCAACCTTTGATGCTTTGCATCAATTCTTTTGTTGTCACTATATAAATCTATGTAAAATACGACACCCACGGGCAGGGCCAAATCTGATCCCAGTGTCACCATTTTAACTGAACTCAGTTAAGGACATCTATATGATGTTACAAACAAAATATCTATACAGTTACAGAGATGAAAGTTGTAAAATGTTCATAATATAAGTTTATGTACAACAAGAAGCCCCTGTGGTGGGACCAGACTTGACCCAAAGGTCACCATTTGAACTAACTTAGTAAGAGACTACTACGGCATGATAAAGGCAAAATATCTAAGCTCTTCTATCTGCACGTCTGGAGAAGAAGAGTATTTCAGTTTTCACTTATACATTTAAGGAAAACTGGCTCCGCCCCCTGGCGGCCATGTTATAACTGATCCAAATAATTTGAACAATTTTTGTAGAGAGTCACCAAAGGAACACTTATGCCAAATGATTTGTAAATCTGGTGTCTAGTTTTGGAGAAGAATATCTTTAAAATAATTTCCTTTCTGTTGCCATGGCAACCAGAGTTCTGCATGGAATCCAATTCATTGATCAACTTTGGTAGAGGTCCACCCAAGGATCATTTCTGTGAAATAATTTTGAAATTGATCCAGTAGTTGAAGAGAAGACTTTCAGTTTTGTTTATAGTTATATAAAGAAAAATGGCCCTGGCCTAGGCAGCCATTTTTTTGACATATCAACGGTGCAGATTCAAAAAGCCGTAAGTGCCTATTTGTTTATGTGCACTTACGGCATTTTGGATCGGCACCAACCATATCATAATTCTTTGAGCAACTTTGATAGAGGTCACCACAAGGATCATTTCAATAAAATCATTTCTGTATATATTTTTATACACAAAATATTCAATCTATAGCTTATATTGTTTCAAACGTTTTTTTTAAGTTTTCACTATCTATGTAAAATTACCACTGACCCCTGGCAGTTAAGTTTTTAAATGAACCAACATGACTAGAAGTATTTGATAAAAGAAATTATTTTGAAATAAGATCATCAATTTTTCCAAATGTTCCCATATTGCCATATGGGGAAAACTAGCCCAGACCCTGGCAGTCATGTTTTTTTTAAATGTATCACAATTACCTGAAGGAACTAGATGAGAGTATTATCTAATAAATAATCTGTGAAATTTTTCAAAAATGTGCCAACAATTTCTAAGAAGATTTACATAGCTTTCCCCCTTTTTTGGTTGCCATGGCAACCATACACCAACGTTCTGCATGGAACTATCATTGTAACTAAATTGAAAGAGGGTCAACCAAAGAGCATTCCTGTGGAGTGTGGTTAAAATTGTTACAGTGGTTTAGATAAAAATGCTGTTTGAAGGAACATTTTGATGACGGACAGTCACACATTACAACAGCCAACCCTTGAAAACCCTAAGTTTATTAAGATAAAATCAAAATATGTCTCTTAACAAATAAATTCTAATGTTACAAATTATTGTTAACAGTTTTCAGCTAAAAGACAAATATTCACTAAATAAGCTAGTCATGAATCTAAAGGTCCTTGCCATAAATCATCTTTCAAGGTTGGTATCAGAGACATTTGCTACTTGTTCTCAGTAAGCTTTTTTACTGTACTTCTGAAACACAAGATTAAATCTTACCAGATTTGTCCACCGTTGCATAGACATCATTACTACCACCCCTTGCTGCACCTAAAGCATATATAAACATAAATATATCTACGATAGTGTTGATGCCTAGAAAGGTTTCATCATGGATATAGAATATAAGAGGACCATGATGGTCCTGTTATCGCTCACCTGTAATTCTCTATATACAATATAAGTAACCCCTAGGGTCTGTTTAAAATGTAACAAACACGGGACATATGTATGATGAAATAGGCAAAATATCTAAGCACTAGCATGTATGGTTTTAGAGAAGAAAGTATTCATTTAGTTTTCACATATATAAGTCTATGTAAAATAGGCAGGATCATAATTATTTGACGCCAGGGTCACCATTTGGACAAATTTTGTGTAAATATTACTAGATCATGATAAAGGCAAAATATCTAAGCTCTGCCATATGTAATTTTGAAGAAAAAAAAACAGTATTTCAGTTTTCACTATATACATATAATCAAGTCTGGCTCCACCCGCCCTGGTGGCAATGTCTTTTAACTGATCCAAAATATTTGAACAAAATTTGTAGAAGGTCACCTATGGAACACTTATGCCATGTTATTTTCAAATCTGACTTCTAGTTTTGGAGAAGATCTTTAAAAGCTTTTTCCTCTCTGTTGCAATGGCAACCAGATTTCTGCATTGAATCGAATTCTTTCAACAACTTTGGTGAAAGTTCTCCCAAAAATCATTTCAGTGAAATCAGTTTGAAATTCAAGTAGCAGTTTAAGAGAAGAAGACTTTCAAAATTTTCTATAAGGCTATATAAAGAAAACTTGCCCTGCCCCTGGCGGCCATGTTTTTGATACATGTATTTCATTATTCTTTGAACAACTTTGGTAGAGGTCCAACCAAGGATCATTTTTTGTGAAATAAATTTGAAATTGATCCAGTGGTTTAAGAAGAGAAGACATGTTACCCAGGTAACTTGGTAATCCTCTTAATTTTGTTTCTTTACCTATGTTAATGTACACTGGCTAAAATAATTTTTGTTAAAACCAAATCCTAATTTGTTGATTAGAATTTTGCCCGTCAGATCAATTGATTATTCCTTGTTTCACAATTTTAATGGATTACCATTTTATTTGAACGAGTTAATCTTTTGTTTCTATGCACTGGATTACCAACCTTATTATCATATGTTTTGGAAATATTGGATAATGAACCAGGACTTAAAAATAAAACAAATACTAGAAAGTGAAAATGGACTTGTCATATTTACTTCCCCTACATCTATAAACAACAGAGTAGAGGCTGAGATCCCTCACTTGTCCTAAAAGATATCAGCTTTCCTACAATTGGTGGAGATTTCGGGTAAGGCAAATGCGGTCTAGCAAATATCATCGTCCCACATGGGGCGCCAATTTATGTAACGTACAAGACTAAGACACAATAGATCCATTCAGAGAAAAGTATACTCAACTGTGAATGAGTCTATTGTTCTTATATTACATAGCTCTATACCTCTACACGAGGAAATGGTGCATATCTTACCATATACTGTACGTTCATCGAAAGTTTCACTTCTGCCCATAGCAGGCCGTTACAATACTTTGTTTCCCAGGTAACTTGGTAATCCTCTTTGTTTTAGGGGTTAATGTACACAGGCTTAAATATTTTGTGTTGACAACCAAATCCGAATTTGTTGATTAGAATTTTGCCTGTCAGATCATTTGATTATTCCTTGTTTGATATGAATTTTACCTGTCAGATTATTTCTTTGTTTTCCAGTCTGTGTATAACAATGATAAGTTGACATTTTTATTATGTTTGAACCCATAGGACTGGTTGTTCTTGACCTTCAAGCTTCGACCTTCGTCACGTAAGGAACTAATCATGGGCGGCTAAGCCACCATATTTATATATTCGGACATATGAGAAGTCTCTTACAATTGTTATGGATTTCCATTTTATTTGAAAGAGTTAATCTTTTGTTTCTATGCGTTGGATTACCAACCTTATTATCATATGTTTTGGAAATATTGGATAACGTACCAGGAATAAATAATAATACAAATACTAAAATGTGAAAATGGACTTGTCATATTTACTTCCCCTACATCTTTATACAACAAAGTAAAGGCTGATATCCCCCCAGCCATCCTACAAGGTATCAACTTTCCAACAAAGATTTTCAAAGTTTTCTATAAAGTATAAAATGAAAATTGGCCCCACCCCTGGCGGCCATGTTTTTGACATATCATTATTTCTTGAACAAGGGCCTCCATGGCCGATAGGTTATAGTCGTTGACTTGCAATCTCTCAGCCCCTCACTGCTGTGGGTTCGAATCCCGGTATGGGCACTTCAGATTTTTCAAGTGAGGAAGCCTTCCAGCTGGCTTGCGGTAGGTCGGTGGTTCTATCGGGGTGCACTCTGTGCCTGAAATAGTGTACAGAGGTCCCCCAGTGTCTTCCTCCACCTGTAATGAGCTGGGCGTTGCGATATGACTGAAATACTGTTAAAGCAACGTTAAATTCCAAATAAACAAACAAAACAAAATTTTTTGAACAACTTTGGTAGAGCACCCAAGGATCACTTCTGAGAAATTATTTTGAAATTGAACCAATAGTTTTAGAGAAGATTTTCTAAATTTTCTATAGCTATTTGGAAAACTAGCCTCGCCACTGGCAGCCATGCTTTTTGACAATTCATTATTCTTTGATCAACTTTGGAAGAGGTCTATCCAAGGATCATTTCTGTGAAATAATGCTCAAATTCGACCAACAGTTTGTGAGAAGAAGATTCTTGAAGTTTTTCAATTTCGTTGCCAAATCACATCTTGATGGAATGGAATTCTTTGAACAATTTTGAAAGGGGACCATCAGGGGAATATTCAAGCCAAGTTTTATCAATATCCATCTTATAGTCTCAGAGGAGATGTTAACAAATTGTGGACTTATGATATACGACGTACGCCTGACAAAGACCCATCACAATAACTCATCTGAGTATACTACTCACTTGAGCTAATAAAACAAAAACTGCACATATAGCTTTTTGTAGAAAGAAAAACTTCCCTGCTTATACACAAAGTACACACTTGATTAGACATACAGTGATGTATATTAAATCATATAGCCATTTAATATTTAAGGTATTATATGACTTGTGGCTCATTGACTTGCAATCAGCCCCTCGCCACTGTCGGTTTGAATCCTGGTCTGGGCACTTCGGATTTTCCGAAGTGAGGAAGCCTTCCAGCTGGCTTGCAGTAAGTCAGTGGTTCTACTTGGGTGCACTCTGTGCCTGAAAGAGTTATCATAGGTCCCCCAGGGTCTTTCTCCACCTGTAATGAGCTAAATGTTGTGATATGACTGAAATAATATTAAAGCAATGTTAAATTCCTAATAAACAAACAAAACAGGACTGATGGCCTTGTCCTTTTAATAAAAGAATCCTGTCATCTTCAATAATAACACATCATCTTCTTTACATTAACCTGTTTTCTTCAAATCTAAAGCAATGGTAGACTACATATAATATACTCTCTAAATGATACATATAGTTGTAATTTATATTTGATACTTATAATTATTTTTTAACTTGTATGTCATGTTTATTTCTTTGTAAACGCACTATCATCTTAATAGTACTTTATTTAAAAGCAACAGTATTACAGGAAATTTAATTCTGGAAGTTGTTTAAGGTAACAATCAGTATTATGAGTTCTAAAATTACAGAATAAAGAACTAAAAGTAACACATTTTACTTTAAATTATAGACAAGAGCTGTCAGAGGACAGCATGATCGACTTTTCTAAGAGATATTTGTATACAGGTAGGGTTAATATATATGATGTTGCTAACTTGCCTGATAATTTTCAGAGCTATTCATTACGAAGAAACGTCTTAAAAGGAGACCATCCAAAGAATATCCTAGCCAAATTTCATCAACTTCCATCAAAATTATTTCAGAGAAGATGTTGTTTAAACAAATTGTGGATGTACGATGTACAACATATGATGTACTACAAACGATGGACATAGACCAATCACATTACTTCACATGATTACTACTCAGGTGAGCTAAAATAATGATAATGATTTACTTTTTCAAATAAGACTTTTGCAAAACATAAGTTGACACACAGTATACTGAAATTTGGCTATGACTGGCATTTACTAAGGACCTTAATAAATATATATTATTTTATATTTACTTTACTATTTTACTTCAACAGTAAAGTTACACATTTTCTAAAATATGTTTCACTTTTTCATTTACAGAAAAGAGAGTTTTGACATATGAAATTTTACAATCTTCCTGCACTATGTGTATGAATTGCATCTTTTTACTCATTTTTTTTACTTTTGAACTGTTGTCAATTCTTTTTTCAAATACATTGAAACTGTTTAACTACCTTAGGAGAAATTGGCACACAATTTCTTTTCTATGCTCTGGATGCCAAGAGAATCAATAGTGATGAAGTGTTAATTACAGGTTACAGCAGAGGTAAAGAAATTATGAAATCCCAATTGGTCAGGACGCAACACACCCTCCCCCCCCCCCTACACACACACACATTTTTTTTCAAATTTATTTGCCTTTAAAACTTATTGCAAACTTATCAAACAGCCGGTATTTCCTTTAAACTTTATGGCAGCATAGTTTTAACCAAAGGGAGTTACTCTAACAACCATGTATGGAGTAACTACCCTTGATTTTCATAGCAACGTTCCCTGATCATCATAACCAAGCTATCTCTGCATTCTGTGTTAATGACAGTACTTTTTGACAAGTAATTAATAGTAATAAAGCACAAGAGTTGTCAGAGGATAATGTAGTCCGCCTATAAAAGCCATCGCATATCAGGGCCTACTTCAGAACAGTTATATAGCATAAGATAAAGTCACACAGTATCACCTATTGCAACAGCATACAGTGTAAAATTCGGTCAAAATCTATTCCAGAGTTATACGATTTT
>JAULCC010384539.1:0-11471 GCA_032358795.1 Nuttallia obscurata | reverse complement strand
CAACTTCCATTCAGTGGTTTCAGAGGAGATGTTGTTTAAACAAATTGTGGACGTACGACATACGACGTACAACGTACAACGTACCACATACGACGGAAGGGCCTATCCATCACAATACCTCCCCTGAGCTTTTGGCTAAGCTGAGCTAAAAAAAGGATTTGCCTCTTGTAAAGAGAGAGTTAAACATCAAATAACAAATTTTATGTCTTAGACTAATCTTTATCTGAAAGTATATAAATCATAATTTTATAAAAGTTTCATCAACTTTCTTTAAACCAACTACCAGGTTTAGGTTTATCACCAAAATTACAGCAACTTAAACAATAATACAAAAATATGTCTTCTTTGACAAAATAGTAGCTTTTTTTTATTTTTGCCACAGTTTTTACTTTGATCCAATTTTCCTCTTAAATCTCAACACAGGTCTTCCTTGTCACTGCCATAATAATGTCATTCAACTTTTTCTCCCATAAAAAAACAAGCCATGTAATAAGTGATTTTGAGTGATTATCACTGACGAATCAAATCAAGGATCAGACAAGTACAACAGATAAAATAGCAAGAGTTTTCCAACATTCACATATTAAATATTTGTCAAAGCTAATTATGGGTAAAATCAAACAACAATTTACAACATGCGCAGAGTTAAATTAGGATGGATTTCAAATCTATTCATTCACCTACCTTTCTTAGCTCTGCCTCCAAAAATCTCACATTGCTCTTTAGCAGGAAAAAAAGGCAACGATAATAAAAAACAAAATATCGAAATCGAATACAAAAGCACATATGCAAAGCTTAACTGTAGATTCAGGCTAAGACAACAGAAAGCTTCCTGCAGACTTTTGGCCACTTCTTTCTTTTCAAAGTCTGTATACCTTTCCAACTTCGACTTTAAATATCTCACTGCTCTTTCCGAAAAAAAAAGAAGCAAGCATGATTGTTGCGAAAGTAACCAACTGACCCCTATCACCCTGAACTGGTGCAAAATGACAAGAGATATATGTGCCCCCTTATTTACAGAAATGGTGAAATTGAAATTACAAAAATACTTTTTTTTTTCCAAACCCCTCTCAGTTAAAACTTACTCAATGAGGAGGCATAAAAATCATAAAAAAATACCAACAGCACTTACCAATTGTTATAATAAACTCAGTTCCATGGCAGTGACTTAACAGTTTCCACTTCTCTTCATCTAGTACTTGCAAAAGCCCATTCAAAAGAAATAATGCGACCGTGTCTTACAAAAGACATATATATACACAAAAGTGTATGACTCGAAAATCATATTCAGATAACTGATTACATCTTAAACTGTTTCCAAGTTCACAAAACATATTGTACAAAATCATATTAAATGCTTTCAAGAATATTTGAAAAACAGCCTTCTAAAGGTGCGTATATATATGCAATAACAATTTTAGGGCAGATTATTTACAAAAGGGCGTAACATACACAAAAATCTATCATTTCTATGGATAACAATCCCACAGTGTTGTTCAACAACATTAATTTAGCACACATCATAGCAATGGCCACGTAACTGTGTATTTTGATGTTGTATATTTTGCTGAAGCAATCATTTCAAAGTGACCCAATGTGCCTGTAATATTTTTATTTGCCATAAAGGGTACCTTTTACAAAACGTTTTAGTAAAATAATGAGTAACAATAGACTGGGCTGGCAAAATGTTATCCTTCTACATATAATAATATCACATATATTTAATTACTAAGCAAAATTATGGATGAAGGTAAAAAAGATTTAATGAAAATTCCTTTCATGCATTCTATGCACTATATTACTGTATCCATCGTATTCCATGTAAATGCCTCCTTTCTGTCAAAGAACTTCAGTCTAAAACCTTCCATCAGGTCAAAACATTGCACATAATAAAATGTTTCATCTTTAAAATCCTTAGCAGTAACAAAGACATTAAAAATCTTGAGCAATCAGAACTTCTATCAATTGAATTATTGTGGCCAACTCTATATGGCCCATAATATACAAATCTGTGTCAAAATATATTCACAAACACGACTTGAGCCCTAAATTCCATATACTGGTACACAGAACACCTGGCCTAATATTCTGGCCTTCTGTAAAAATACAGAACTCAGGTCTAATATAGTGGCCCTTCCACATAAACACAACTCAGGCCTTCTATTATGGCCTTTTACACAAATACAGAACTTTGTGCTGATATTTGGGCCATTTTCTCATTCAATGAACCCTGGCCAGATGTTCTGGCCTTTATCTCAGAACTCTGGCCTATAATTCTGGCCTTTTCCACATAAACAGAACTCTTGCATTTTCCACATACAGAAATCAGGTAAGATAGTCTGGCCTTTTCCACAGAATTCTGGCCTACTATTTAGGCCTTTTCCACATGAACAGAACTCTGGCCTACTGTTCTGGCTTTTCCACATAAACAGAACTCTGGCCTGGTCATATCCAAAAGAAATGATACTTTTGCCTGCATATTCATAGCACTAGGTATAAACCAAACATATAGTTTATCTATAGAATCGCAGCGCTACAGATATGCTTTGCATCAAATTGAGTATTAATTAACCCATTTATGTTTGACTAAATTGGGTAATTGCAAATTTTCAAATGGGAATCAGAACAATTTCTAATGGGTAATTATATATGTTAATAAACCTAATTAAGTTTTTAAAAGTCCACTGGCTTTTTATTACACTTTGATTTTGAAAATAATGAGGTTTCACATGAATCTAATTGAGTAAATACCCCAAAAAAGTAGCTAGTCTATGACTTTGGTATCATATTCACATTGCTGGCCCCTTATTTTACCTGTTAATGATACCATACGCATAGACAGACCTAATTCTTTTTCCTATTGACAGGCCGGAGGGCCCACGTGCCTGGGCACGTATAACTATTCAGTGCAAGTTATAAGAAAATTACAACTCACTGAGAAATGACTGAAAGGCAACAACAAGTTCTGACAAATGATGCTGACAGGAATGACAGCATTAAACTGACGTCTGGGGGAAACAGAAATCTCACAGTCTGAATTAAAAATAAAATCATGGAACAACTCACAAGCCAGTATATATAAATTCTTCTCCAAATGATGATGGAACGATAAGAAAATGAATGTAAGAGCAAATTTAGACACTGAAGGTGACTCTTAAACACTTTGCAGCTGTGAAATTTAAAATAATATATATATATACCTACCAATTTGATGGTGTATTTCTGTCGTTGCTCCAATTCTCATATTCAGTGGCTATAACACGACGAAGAATTGGCGGTAGAAGTTCCAAAGTTTTGAAAAAATATCTGTGATCGTCAGCATCTATTTCAATACTATCCTAGTACCTATTTCAGTACTATATACCAGTACTCGTGTCAGTACTACTGCAGTATAAAGTGGGATTCCTTTGGGTGAAGGTAGTATTAAAGGTGGGTGGGGTAAACAGTACTACCATCTTTTTAAATAACCTTCAATTTTCATCAACTTGCTAAACATATGACAACAATTGTGCATTCGTGTTAAAATCTTTTTAATTGCTTAACAAATCTTTTACAATTCTGTTATCCAGTTTATGCATATAGTACATGTTGATGCTTAAGGCATAAGGTTGAATTTTAGATGCTACAAATCCACACACATATATTCCAAGTTTTATTTACCAACTCTCAGTCTCAGACATAATGTACATATATATATATATATATATCTTATTTCAATATCCATATAATAGACGATGAAGCTGTAAGAAAAGAAATACCTGACTGACAACAGACTCTTTCGTTGTTACAACAACCCTGACACAGGAACAGAGATAAATATCACCTGTACAAATTATCACCTGCACTATACAATACATGTATACGTTACAACTTTTTATCTTTTTTTTCATTAGCTGCAACTACTAGTTTCAAATCAATGCCTTGGTTGCTGGGTTGTTTTAAAGACAAAACAAATTTCATTTCTTTTTTGTCCAGCATCCAAGGAGACAGGAAGAACAAACCAATAAAAGCTGAAAGGACACGTACTGTTAATTGTTACTGGCACTGTTGTTGGGTCTTTGAGCTATCTCACGAGTCCTGCAGTGCACCGCTTGAGTTTAATCCTTTTTTTTTTTCCTTTATGTGCTTTTTGTCCCACAATTTAATATCATATAAATAACAAGATAACAACATCAAAGAATAACACTGTCTATTGAACAGTTTTATTTCTGGTTAAATGAGAACACAGCTTTATTTTCTTCAACAACCTACCATTTCCCCACCCATCCATAATAAACCTCTCCACATTTCTGTAACAATCTTTTAAGACTCAACATAGTAAGTGTAGGGGTGAACAAGTTAAGGATATCCTGTTACCATTGAACTTGACATAAATCAGTTTAATAGGCTTACATCAATATTTTACCTTAATTGTTTAATAAAAGCTAGAGAACCATGTTATGATGTTTTTAACATTGCCCTTTATCTGTTCTTAAAGTTGCTGCTAGCTGTATATTTAACACTTTCAGCGTGGGAACCAAAAAGTAATAACCTTTGCAAACAGTTTGAATTTAGATCAGCTGCATTTTTTGCCGTGGCATTTCATCAAAGATCCAAACAGTTTGCCACTCAGATTACACAGAAAAGGCAAACTTGTATTAAAACTTTGGCAGACAAAAACTTTTCCAGCAGAGGACAATTCAGCACTGAAAGGGGTTAGAGGTTCAGTTCTCTAAGACCATCATATAAATTGTGTAAAAATTTCTATAAAACCTAGTAGATGGGTTTTGTTGTTTTTTTTTGTGTTTTTTTTTATTGTGACATATTGTCTCCTGGTAGTCAGGTACAACTAACTTTAAGGCTGAGAGCTTGCTTATGGAAGACTCAGGACATACTATTGATACACATCGTGACTAAATATCTATAGACAGTTTCATCACTGAAGAAAAGACCTTTTAGCTTAAAGCTAATAAAAACTATTTCAGTAAACTTTATCTCCATGAAATATCTTTAAATGATTTCTTATCACAGACTAACAGGACAATGTTTTTTTAATAAAGCCTATCAAAAACAATAGCTGTCATGCTGATTTTTTTAAATTGATTTTTAGACATACAACCTTAAAACCAGAGAAAAATGGAAAATCACACAAGTCATTTTGTAAACTCTGCATAAAATTAATGAGTTTCACTCAATTTCTTTTTTTTTAAGACAACGTTTCCAAAAACAGTGTAGCCCCAAGACAGTGGCTCTGTAAGATCTTTCCAGAGATGTATCACTACACTTCAAACATTCACATACTTATAGCATTTTTTGGAGACCCTCATTTTGGAATTTAAGCTATCATTTGCAGTTTTCCCTAAACATTATGGTACATACACATAAAACTTTAAATGTTAAAATGATCTTCTACTTTTTCACATGCAGCCTCTTGTGTCTACTTAAGCCACTTTGAAAACGACCTCAGACAAATTTCACATTGGTTTAGATGAGGAATTTCCCAGTGAAGTCCTAGATAATCTTTTAACTGACCATGTGTTTCAAAAGACTGCTACACACTTCACATTTAAACGCCAGATTCTGTGACTCGTCGCTGATGGCGATTCAGATCTGCCTGTATGGCAAAGGCTTTGCTGCAGAAAGAACATGAAAATTCTTTTGCTCTCCATGAGCATTACATCTGTGTTGTTTCAGGTTTGCCTTAGATCTCAACGTCTTTCTACAGCAGCGATATGGGGGAATTTTCTTATGAACATTGGCCTCATGTTGCTTTAAGGACTTTTTGTTAATTAAATGTTTCCCACGGGCAGATAAAAACCACTGTAACATATATGAATGTACCTTTCCTAAATGTTACCATCACAATCAATGTACAGGTCCTACAAGTTTTCTTATTTGTGGTGTTCAATTTTTTTACATTCTCAAATTTTACATATGAAAATGGTGTGGACAATTAACACCTGTACAATTTGGTTTTTAAACAAGAGATGAGGAAATTCCACGAAACCAGCTTTTCGAGACAGATTTTGATTGAAAAACAAAAACAGATCTATGTCTTAATCCTTTTGTAGTTCATCATCAACTAAGTGATTTCCATAGGAACAGGGAACATTATCATAGGGGTCAGGCTGCTATACAACCAACTTGTACTAAGTAGTCATTGATATCTACATAATATATATAAAAGATTGAGAATGGCACTCGCCCTCATCAAACTTCCACTCACCCTTTTTATATTACGATTTTACTTTTGCGGAAATGCTTTTATGCTCTCAGGATTCATTATCTCTTTCGGCCTTTTGGGCAAACAAAGAGCTATTGCTTGCTTGTATTTCTATTTGACATATCTGCAGAATTTAGCAAACAGAACACCATTGGCAAAAAATTTAGACAGTGTCATCAATAACATTGCTCCCCAAATTCAGACTGGTTTACAACGAGTTGGCAAAAATATAAATATACTATTTCAGACTTATTGGTTGATTTTCAAATAATTGCGGAATAGTTATACAGTTTACATTAATGCAGACTGAATTTAGTTGTTTTATATCCATGATAATAAAGTTCAAATGAACTGATTGAATGTTGGACACCTTGGCATTTATGATGAATTTATCAGCTTATTCATGGGGATCAGTTATGAAAATGGGAGGTACCAAGTTAATACTGGCAAACAAATAAAAGCCGATTTGATGAACATCTTTTCATGCTTGCAAAACTTACTCGCCCTGGCAGACTAGCGATTAAAGAATTCCATTTGCCCGACTCTCTATTGCACTCGCCAATGCCAGTGGCCTAGTGGATTTTTACACCCCTGTGGTGCACAATACAACGTTTTTATGATGTATATATATGCAAAGTTATATGAAGTTATCATTTTATAGGTCATACAAGTATTTTTTTTATGCCGCCTGCCTGCCTGCGGACCTCTGCCAACTAATGTACATGGTACCATAATGCTCAAAGCTGCAACTAACAACATCCCATTTGTATATTTTCTTATAATGTGAACCATATCGCTCAGAACTGCAACCAGTAATACCACATTCATATATATATTATCTAATGTGTACCATAATGCTCAGAGCTGCAAACTGTTTCCTTCAATTCCAAACCAGCTGTGTATTCTCAAAAATTGCTACTGAAATTTGTGAGTGAAGTGATATATATTATTACCTTGTACTACACTGCTTTACATCAAGTGTACGCATAATCAAAAAGGTAAGTCAGTGAAATTCACAAAACAAATGCAGATATTACAAAAGACTTCACTATTTTGGTGTCACAGGATCCTAAGGATGCATATTTTGATGAAGTGTGTTAAACATGGCATATTATGGGCAGACCTAGATTAGATGCCACAAATCTGATAGGAGAATTCACTGTAAGTAGTTTTGACAAAATGGAATAAAGATTAGCCCAAGTTATGCATAGTATCAGTAAGAAAATTTTTGTGTAGGGCCTAACTGCTCGGGACTGAAGATTTTCCTATAAAATTATACATATGATAACACTCAAATACAAAAAAAATTCCTAGAACATTAAAAATGACAGCAACAGTTTCAGCAACATAATCATTAGTTTCGCAAATCTTTTTAATTTTTATTCAAGGATAAAAAACCCATGTCTTCAACAGCATGCTTGGACAACCTTTTTTCAAATGCAACAGCTTCATAATTGTGTACTATAATCTGACATTATTGGCCTTCTCTAAGTGAACCATTATAAAAATACATATCCATTTTTCTCTATATGTATTAGCAATATATATATGTACAAAGTTACATTTCATGTAACCTGCAGAGTATCAATGAAAAATTTATATTAGAAGGTTATTTTGGAAGGGGGCTAAATTTATAGCCATTTCAGTAATGACATCATTCAAAATTGAAAAATGCTTTTTTACCTTGAATCCCCTAAAATCAATTTAAAAAGCTTTCCTTTTTTTTTTTAAATGACAGACCCTACATTTTTGCTATAAAGGAGACGCTTGTCTCAAACTTTCTGATCCTTGGCAGAACACTTGATCACTGTGAATATTTTACTTGTTTTTGCTATGTATATACATCAATAGAATTTGGAGTGTACAAACTTAATTATGAAGACATATTTCTTGCAACTGCTTTTCCTCTGGGACAACCAAACTTCAGTGATGTAGTTGCCAAAAGTATAATTTTTTCAGACTGAATTAAAAACATCTTTACAACTGCTAAAGATTAAACTGAGACATACATTTGTTTCCAATTCTGTTTATTAATATTCATTTGTAAAATCATGATTTCTGCAGGGTACATGAATAACAGCTGGCAATCCAATGCGACCTATTCTCAGATTTAGCTACACTTGTCATTGTCATTTATTCAATATATGTATATACATATAACTACTTCAATCACAGTGAAAGGACTGATTCTCTCAGCAAATTTATTCATTTTGGGACTCTTTTTGACACCAAGGATCTATTACATCGCCCTAGAACTCTCAAGCAAACTATTCCCCCATTTTTTCATCAAAGAAATTCCTTCCAACAAATTTTTGACCAAATAAGAGTTGTACATGTTCAAAAAGTGGTAAACTACATGCATTGAAATCAGCTGAGAGGATGGGAGCACATTTGTCATGGTAACGTGATAAAGCTTGTGCAAATGCAAAACTGATAGTTCTATCAGAAAAATACTGAGAGTGATCCTTCAAACCTGTTTTTGAGACAGGATCAAATATTTCATTTGCTTGTTCGTTGTTTTTTTTATCATAACTATATGCCACATCGGGCTAATAAATGTCCCAAAGAGTGGGACATGGGTACAGAGAACATTTCTATAGAACTCTCTAGATTCTTTTACGTGACCAGTGTATAGTGCCCATACCAGAAGAAGACACTCTACAACTGAGGCAGAGCTAACCAGGCAGACAGGACGTTCTGCTATTGAATATGTACATCAAAGGTATCCATGACTGGTGTATCAGTCTCGGGTGGTTAATAGAATGCAAAAAACCAAAACAAACTCAGGCCTCAAATAATGGTCATTTTTAAAAATCTGAGCCAGGGCCTCTGATGGGTTTGTCAAATAGAAGGTGTACAATTGTTCTATGTAAATCTAGAGGCATGCAACAGCACATGTAGGTCAAATATGGCTGCAGTTTTACTTAATGATAGCTGTATGACCTACTGTCTTAAGACCAGGGTAAGAGTATAAACTTGTATGTATGCAAACAATTAAATCAAGTCCTTTCACTTGAGAAAGTCTTATTGTAAGGCCATCAAATCAACTTGAATTTGCTGTATCAGACTATCGCAACATTTGTTTCCTCTGACTGTATTGAATGAAATATTTTATCATAATTAAGTAGAGGCAGTCTGTACAGCATGTCCAAGCTGACATGACGGTCAGTATCTGACCACAGGTCTTGTATTGCCAACTGTTGACCATTTCCCCTCTCCAAATGTACACAGCTACATATCCTATAATCTACCATGGTCACTTTGTTAGTCTCCTTTCTAATGTCATGTTTCATATGTTCAAATGCTAAATTAGTCTATGATCAAATCCAAATTCAAATAAAATTTCTCTTCAATTATTCGTATCTTATTATAAATCAAATGAAATATCTCACATATGCAGTCAATTTTTCTTCTAATTTTTCAATACAAAAGAATAAAAAAAATACTACGCCAAAATGAATTAGTTATTTGTTAATGCATTCTATTTTCAGACTAGTCAAAGACACTTCAAAATGTTTTATTTCTATTGCCAGTAGCTTTTTTTATCATTCAGAACTTAAATTTTTTATCACCCAAATTCAATTCAAGAACTGTTTCATGTATCATGCTATCGACCATGACCAACTCTTCTTAAGAGAGTAGCTATGAAAACTTGGGACAGAAAGATGAATAAAGCCATGTGCTTTTATTTCATACAGCCAGAAGAAACGTCTTATGCAAACTAGTCCAATCTCAAATAATGCATTAGTACTATACACACCTTTTAATGCCTATAAAAATCATTTAAATGTAGGTCATTGTTTATAATTTGAAGATTTCATTTCACTTGTAACAAGTTTTCTGATTTTACAAAACTTATCAGGCATAAACATAAATGTTCATCCCCTTAAACATAACACAATATGTAGTGACCCAATGTATAAGATATAGAGCTGTAAAAACACTGTAGAGAGGAAACGGTCCATATGAGAAGTATGTAAATCCACTTACTGTATCCCTGCTGCATGTCTTCCTGGCTCCCCATAGCACCTGACGGACTATATCCCATTGCACCTGACATATTTGGTCCCCAGCCCTCTTGGGACTCCCCACCAGACATACTCCTGGGAGGCCCAAGTTCAACACCTGTAATCTCTAACTCCATCTCAGACTCGGTGAGACTTTCAATTTTAACGTTCACATTTGGATCTAACCCTGAACTAGATCCTGGACTATGTGGCCTACTGGTCGGTGTCTGAGGTGTCTTTGGTTGCTGATTGTCTCCCCCTGATGAATCTTCACCAGGGATTAGATTTGACAAGTCTGAATCTAAACTAAGTCCTTCTGGCGGAGCAGTGTCACTAAACTTGAGTTCAGAGGATTCATTTGGAATCGTTGAGGTTGAGGATTCTGATTTTGCATCATCGTCTTTGTCTGATGTTTCTGATTTCACTTGTGATGTTGATGAGGAGGCTTCGGTAGGGGCCTGAGATGGAGATGAGGGCTGACTAGATTGAGCACCTTCTACTGACGGTGCTTCATTTGCCGTATTTGAATTTTCATTGTCATCTGGGTCTTCAGCTTCAATTTTAATCACTTGGTTAGAAATGGGCATTCTAATGGGAGCTTGGTTCACTCCACGACCTTGTGGATCAAAGTTCAAAGGTCGCTTCATAGGCCTTGTCACTGGATAAGGTTCATGTCTTAAGCCTGGGGACCGCATTGGCCCGCCAGCACGAGTTAAGGCCACAGGGTGCACACCTTGATGCCGTGGTGATGAAAATCTTGGTTGTCTTGGTGAGAATCTAGGTCCTGATGGACCACCATACCTTGTAGGGGTGGATGGAATAGTACGAATCATTTCCTGTTTTTCCTTCTCTTGTTGTTTCTTTCTGTGATGCTCTGTAATTTAAAAAGATCATGGAAATTAAGAAAGATTACCATCTTTTTACGTGTCTTATACACACTTTTTTCCTTAAAACTGAGTACTTGAATTTGGGGGGAAGCGTATAATATAGACACAAGCCATTTCATATTTTTACTCAGGCCAAAACGATCGCAGTGAAAACCGCGAAAACATATGACATAATTATCAAGCTAGCGGTAATGCATCAACGCTGAATTTAACAGCACATGTTTCAGGTTCATTGATTGTTTAATTTTATACCTACTATAGTAATTAAAACAAGAGTGCCGTGGTCGCACAAAATACTCCCATCACTGGAAAATTGACAACTAAAGTTATCATTTGAAACTACATTTATTCAATAATCTAAGTCCTAAAAGGGGC
>JAULCC010384428.1:0-11472 GCA_032358795.1 Nuttallia obscurata | reverse complement strand
GTGGTTTATATGTCGCAAATTTAGTTTTACATGCGACGCGTTAGCGGAGTATGTAAAACGGTTATTTGCGACATATAAACCACCGATATATGTTGGCAAATCTTCAAGGACGGCGCGGTTATCCATATTCTAATGCAATCCAACAAAATGTGTTTTGTAACGCTTTCGGTACTTAAACGACATTACATTTAACCGGCGCTGTGACGTCATTATGAGTGAGGTTATGAATATTGATAAGGCTTTCCGAGAGTATATCGTAGATTTATATGCCGCAAATTTAGACCGATTATCCAATCAAAACGCTTGTTACAAAAAGGTTGTATTAGAATGTATGTTCTATATTCGTGCTCTGCACTGGTAGCTAAGCGTTGTTGCTGTATTCTCGGTCTTGACTGTGAAATTAGCAGTTAGCTCTGAAACTATTCTCTACCACATATATAGAATGTATGTTAGCTTTGTATCCTCCATGGATCCAGCTAAGTGTAAGTTGCTTTTTGAGTTAAATTACCTCCTTTTAAGTTTAAATGTAATAAAGTGTAATTTTGGTCTTAGTTTATGTTACATAAACACATACAACATATTACTTAGCTATTTCAAATCATTTTCTGTGTGTAAAAGGTATTATATTACAAGCCTTTTGTGATATATTACTGGAGTTAGAACAGCCTTTGAAAATCAATCTATTTATAAAAAGGTTTGTTTCGACTGGTCTCAGTTTATAATTGTTCATAACATATAACTTTCGTTGCTCAAACCTTTCAAAATCATTATCTTACATCACATATATACTATATATTTGAATCACATCCCTTAATTAAAATAATTTAGCAACGGACATATTTAACTGACAAAAATATATAAACATTTTACGCATTCAAAACCTTTATATATACACATGTACAAATTAAGCTAATATTTCAAAATTATGTCATTATCATCTTTCATGTCATTTCATTTAAGGCAATCCATATAAAAAACCGTTTTGTGTTTGACATCTAACACCCACTATAGGTTTACAAAATTGTAAATAAATCATCTCAACGGAAATCACCTCATCTATGCCCAAAACTCACTTCCGCAACATACAATTTTGGTTCTATGAGTATATCAATCAAATTTAATTTATGATGACTGACATTTTTGAAACCTTAATCAAATAACGTTTTAGTTTAGAAAATTCTTCCAACGATTGGTCATAATGAGCTTTATGCGTTGTAATAAAATTTCCTCCAACTGTAAATATCACTCAAAAGTATTTAAAAAATATTTACTATTTCTGTCATTTCCCCTTTGAATATAAAGTTTTAGATGATATACCATACAAACACGGTATCTGATCTGAATCTAAAATTTGAAATATTTGTGTGGATTGATTCTCCTTCTAAGGTATTTATCGCTACGCATTAAAACCTTTGCTAATTGACAACAGTGCAGACTCACTTCTGACTACTTCTGAAAGAACAGACTGGCCAGGGTCTGCACAGTTTATTGGTTTGAATTGACCATGTTTTTAAACACACCATGATTAAAAATCGAAATGATTCTATTTAAAATTTGGCCTCTGTGTCTGTTTGCATATTATTCTGCTTGTCGAAGGCCTCAAGGAAGATTAGTCTGTCGACCAATAGAGTAAAATAAAGTGTGTCATTCATTCGTGTCATTTCTCATTATTTCTTCTTTTAAAAAAAAATATTTTGGTTTTATTAACTTTTACATTAAGTTTACATTTATCACGGTTGTTTTTGATCAAATTTAATACGTTATATAATGTATTGACATTATTCAACGGTTTAACTAAATTATCCGTGTTCCTGTCATAGATTTTAAAAAACTACTCCGAAAAAATCAAACCAAACAATAATGCAATACGTATGTCAAAGTATAGAATCTACAATGGGTAGGAGAGAAAGTATGTCAGAACACTAATGGCTTAGTCGAGAGAGCATTCGCTGTGCTTGCTAAGGGTCCTGGGTTGGAGTACCGGAAAGGCTGCACATTTTTCTTGTCCTGTAACAATTAGCACCCATGGAGGGCCGTAACTGTATATGCTCCGAGATCATGTATACCCATTAGAAATTCGAGGGCGAATTTAATTATGTCGGGAGAGTATGTCAGGATATAGAACATATATTCTATGAGTAGGAGTGTGTCAGTGGCCGGTCGGCACAGTCGGTAACACATTCGCCTTGTCGGCAAAGGATACCGGGTCAGACTGCACATTCCCTCATCCAGCAACAAATAGTCGCCAAAAGTTGGACTTTGGAGTATTATTCTCCGAGATTCCCTAAGGCAATCTCAGTTCCTACGAGAAATTCGGGACGAATTTTAATTTAGTAAAGGAATATACCAAAGTGAATCGTTACCTACAGGGTCAGTTGAGTTAGCAGTGGCGCCCGCAGAGCTCAGTCGGTACAGCGTCCAATGTTTCAGCCTCAGTACCGGCTAAAACTTTTCTCACCTGCCTGCCGGTACTCAAAGTTAAGATGCCAACATGTTAAAGCAATTACACATGAAAATGAAGTCGTCACAAACCTGCTATCTGCCTGCATAATGGTAAAGGCTTTTGTAAGCTTTCATTTGAACACTGTGTGCTGAAGGAAGGCAGGACTGAAGTATTATTAAACAGAATTTCGTAACCTTCGTTACATTCGAGTTGAATCTGAAAAACATACATATATTATTTGTTAGAAAAACAATCTTTGTAACACGAGAATAAATATTGATGGTATGGGTTTTCATTGGATACGTATTGATATGTTATGACGGATCTATTGACTTATTAAATTATGCAAGTTCAGGTTCAGTGTGGTTAACCCAGGTGACATTTGACGTAGTTTCACATATCGCGCAAGCATCGATTCAATCTGTTTGAATATATTCATGCACAATAGATAAATTTTATCTAACTGATAATGTTTTTGTAATCCTTATTCAAGTCTTTTACTGACCACCATACGCATTGACGTGTTCCCGGAAAACTGTTGAATAGTGTTATGCAATATTATTATAAAAGAATATTAAAATGAAGGTACAAAATAAATGACGAAAATATTGGCTTTGAAAACAATCCCATATGAACAGTTTATTGTAATTACTCTGAACGAATGTTTTCTCCTTTAAATAATAAATGCTTTTAGTTATTATTTTGAAAGAATATTGCCTTTTCACAGAAGCCATATTAGAAAGAAGACATGGGTAGCAGGTCATAGGAGTGTTTTGACTCAACTTGCAAATATACAAATACAAACGAATTACTATATCACAATATTCTTTTGTGTTTCACCATTCAATTAAAAGAATATACACAATTAAATTACCAATTAATATACTATGTACATTTCAAATATGAATTCATATACCGGATATATTGTTCATTGTCAATGATAAAGTTAATTAAATGTTGATTTTAAACCCAAATGGGTTTCAGTTTAAAATTTTAGACACTTTGACGTATTTTGTAAGATGACACCACTAGCAAAGGCGTGCGCAACCGCTTTCTGTTTCCACAGCGTGAAACAGCTCGCGCACTTTCCACGCTGTCGGCATTCCGTATTATTCCCCCTTCGTTTATACCTGCAATACATTTATGTACAAATATATTTTGTTTAGCATATAAACACGTTTCACCCCAACTAACATCTGCTTCAGTTGTTGTTTTACGTTTCGGTTTAAGACGCATATTACTATGATAAGAATATTATCAGAGCTCTATATAAGATGCGTATATAGTGCTCTAAACTCTTTATCTTAACTGCCTTAACGCTATGTTGTGGGTCCACAAAATAATTGTTTTAGTGAAACACTTCTTTCCTGTGCTCACAAAAAGGGTTCTATTAAGTAATTAGAGATATTG
Organism: Nuttallia obscurata; assembly: GCA_032358795.1. NCBI lineage: Eukaryota > Metazoa > Mollusca > Bivalvia > Cardiida > Psammobiidae > Nuttallia > Nuttallia obscurata. The sequence goes on along the minus strand of JAULCC010384428.1, from coordinate 7,619 downwards.
TAGGGAAAGGACCGTTGATTTACATCATATCTACCTCTGTTAAGTATATATACATCATTGTAAGTTTTCTTAGTAATACAGCAATGTTACCTTAAACCACAGGTCTTTCAAGAAAAATGTGAATCTGCACTAAAAGTTGAACGGTGACCTATTATTTTCTTTTTGTTTTTCATTAATGTAACTGATGTGTTTTGTTCAAGGTATACCAAATTGAATTTCTTTTTAAAAAGAAGTAGGGCAGGGTTTTTTATTTCTGGCAACATTTTTACCTTGAAAAATAAATAGCCAAATCATTTATTTATTTCACCTCATTTTCAAAAAAATTCTTTTTGTAGTTATTTGCAGTCTATAGGTTAAGCTTTATACAAATCGTTCCATCTTTCCTACGCCGAATAAAAGGTACATTAAGGCATTGCCTTTCATTAGTAATAAAACAATTTTACCTTAAACCACAGGTCGTCTTCCAATGAAAAAATCAATTTACAAAACGACTTTAAGGACCAACAAATTGAATAAACCTGTCTGCAGAATTAATTTTTCTTTGGGATCAAAATGTTTATCACATGATATGCTCTTATGCGATATAGTTTGTACTCGGTTAATCACCTTTAAGATAAAGCAGTTGTTCTTGTTTTACTCGAAACATCATGACTAACAATTTGAACATCTTTCTTGCTCTGAATGGAAGCCAATGAAGTGATTTTAGACAATCTTTACAAGGGCGGACGAAAGAAGCATTAGACACTACTTTTGCTGCTTGGTTTTTAATCTTTTGGAGAGTATCTATTGGATAGGCAGGTAATCTTGGTGAAGATATGTGTAAGTCAACGTGGAAAAGGATCAGCACATTCTCTAGTAATCATTCGAATTTACAAATCAATTGAGATTTTTCAGCAGGCATTGCAATTTTACCGAATATGCAGAGGTCGAAATCTAAAGACTTTCCATATTCACTCCAACATCTCTTACCTAACTGACACACTTTACTTTTAAAACATCCAATATTTAAACTGATTTTGATCTTGGATAACTGATACCTGGTTCAATACAATATGATTTCAGTTTTTGAAATTATCATTTTCATTTTGATTTTCGTCATCTTTTCAAGTATGTAATCTAAGCAGAAGACTCATTTTCCATAGCGCCAGCATGGATTCTAAATGCAATTTTTAGGTCATCAGCGGATCCGCAAAAATCAAATAAAAAGGTCTTGACCTCTTTGTCTATGACAAAGAGGAGTATGGGAGTAAATAATCTTCTGCAAAATGAAAACTGTCATGATTGAAAAGAGTCTTGTCATTTTCTGGGACAGTATGTTTTTTAAATAGCCAGGATTTGAAGCATCTTTTGACAAATGACATCCATGACTGACTGAACTGAACATATGTCTGTTAATAAAGGACACCGTGAAAGCTTTGGAGAAAGTTCGATATTAGCATTGTGATCAGTTGTAAAAGGGTTTTTTACAGATATAACTTTGTCTTTCTAAATCCTCATCAAGGAAATAAGGCTGTCTATATTCAAGAACAAGCATACTTATATTAAATCAAAGCTGAACAGGGAATATAACAGCTGATGTGTAATTGTTGCCGTTTTAATATACGTTTTTTGATGGTGCCTAAAGCGAGTTTTTATCGTATGATATCCAGTCTTGGCCCTCACCTTTATGCATGATGCATTCTGCAAATATTTGATAAATTGCCATGTACTTACACTTAGATGTATGGTAATTGAGCATATTTATATAAATGTATATGGGCCGATGGACTTAATTGTAGAGGTATTTCGCATTCACAGTAGTACCACATACAACGTCTACAATACAAAAATCATTATAACAAAGTTTCGTATCCTTGGAATACTCGAGTATAAACAATCCATATTTTTTTCAAATAAGGGCCATACTTGGTTCAACTATACCTAAAGTGTATGCGCTTGCTATGATTGATGCCATCAGTAAATACATGTAATTGTTGGTGAACAAGATATGCAACTTTAAACCATGTCAGCTAAATATCATGTTTTGTATTTATACATTGTACCTTTAGATGTAAAAGTGTTTGGGCCGTAGGCTTTAAATATCACAAATAAAATTTGAATAAAATTTGAGTTTAAAGCAAACATATGTCAGCATGGCAACATATGACTTCCAAGCTACACCTTTCAACAACTGGTGTGCCTTCGTCACATTGTTAATAAAGAACTTCCTTAATGCCTTGCAACAATACCCATTCATGGTTCCAAGAATAAAGAACTGTTTGCTCGGTTGACTTTCTATGGCTATCAAATTTTATAATCTTTGTACTAACCGTTGTGATGAGGTTATGGAATTCGAAGAGTCTGACCACGAGCACGCAGATACTCGAATTGATTTTTATAAGCAGGATACTTTTTTTGTACAAAAGGTGTTGTTTATAACTGTGGCATCACAACATATATAGTTAGCATTGATGGTCTGGTAGGGATACTGTCTCAGTTGAAACATCTTAAACTTTGACTTTCAATTCTGATTAGATTAACATGGAACACATTTTGTATTCCTGATTCATTATATCAAACAGGACACGGGGCAATACCAGAAAATAGATTTTCACACATATATCAGGTAAAAATAGCCTACTATTCTAAATAACAGGCATTAATGTTGTGCACGCCACATTGTCATCAAATGGTGATTAATTGTGGTAAATTTTATTCAAATCACATAAAGCTTACGTTATATTTATGGTCTGGGCATGAATCGGGGAAAGCACATATTTACAGAATATATCGCTTTCATTTCATTCAAAATCATTTTTATCAGCTGATGTTTCAACATAGGTTTTCGAACACATAGCGAGGCTCATATGTACAGTGCAGGACTCTACCACATTTACTCACAGGGTCCATGACTGACTCATGCCATGGACACTATGTGCAGGAAGAACATGTGAAAAATATGAAAATGTATCAACAGTTCAAAGCCGACTGGTTTACCATGCCAAATGCAACACATCTGGCTAACTACCTTACAGGAGCAATTAGATATATCCTCCCATTGCCATATCCATTGCAATTTGGTTGAACAAAACCTTAAACCACCTGACAGCAGATCTAGACTCCTTTAGAGCTAGCAAAGAACTGTAGAAAACTATTGTAAATGCAATACTGAACACATGTGCTACAAAAATTACATGTACAAGATTATCCAGATAAAGTGTATCTCCTTCTTCAACTGAAACTGGGTTGGGATTTTTTCTCAATTATTTGCAGCTCTCTTGGAATTTCACGTAGCTAAGACAACAAGAGCGGGCACCACCAACCTTAATACATTGATAACAGTGTGTAACGGTTTATCTTATAGTATATTAACCAACCGTAATGCATTGAAACAGTGGGTAACGGTTTATATAATAGTATATTTACCATCATTTATTGATGTTTTCAACGAGATTGTTCAAAAACTTCACCTTCGAACTCGGGTTTTGTAGTTTGAAATATGTTCAATGAATCAAACATGTCATTTGAAAAAGTGCCTGTAATTTGTCTATTTATCCTGTGCAAATAATAGCAACGAAGAAATGAGTTTTGTTTGGATTCTTCATGTATCATTGTTTTCTAATAACTTTCTTCAAAATGTAAAGTTGATTACTCAAGATGGTAATTAGGTAGCCTGTGAATAAAGTATACCTACAACTAAGCCTTGATAAAATGGTTGATTCGACTGTATGCAGTTTTCAAATTCATGCAGTTCTTTAAAGTGTGTGTAGATTAATTTATTTTTTAACATAATTTTGACATGAGAGCTGCCACAGTGTGCATAACGTACCGTTTCGTTAGTATAAATAAATTGTGTTTCAAGAGGAGCAAGGCCCTCACGCAGAATAACACCGTTGTCCACCGCTTCAATGTAGCATTGCTCTGGAAAAGAATCAATCAGAGGTGTTTGTCATGCAGCTTACAGTAATAGTACACGCACAGTATTTTCACAGTCTTTGCTCTCTGCAATGTTTTTTTTCTTATCGGTGCATTTCACTTGGATAATAAAAGGTTGTAGTTAACATTTATAATTTAAAAAGCTGATGAGGCCGCTGATGTAAACAATCCAGCACATATTAAATGATCGATCTGCATTATATAACAGGAACAAGTCGTTCATATTACTTCATCAATATTTAGTTGAGTAAGACCAGTTATGATAAAGATACAATAAGGTTATATTTCGTTTACATACTTGAGTTACAAACCTTTAGAAACAAATTCAACATCAGAGAACTCAATTTAGAATAATTTGAACAATTAATTTGAACGTAAATTTGAAAGATAAAATGTACGTAACATGTGAACTCGGCAGAAAACTTTCTGCAGCTGAATGATAACAATAGTAGCAAACAAAACAAACGATTTTGGATAGTTGTCATATGTATGTGAGCAAATGCATCGAATGTAACAAGAGATTTATGATACACGTAGATAGATTTAGTTTATTGGCCAGAGATCAGCAGAAAACTGAAATTTGAAAATAATAAAACGATGTCTACTGATTATATATGATAAATGTTTCAAAGATATGTTTAAAGCAGTAAGTATATTAATCCACGAGTTGCAGAAGTTATCGTTTAAAATCACGGCAAAATAGTAAATAAGTACTTTTCTGGCAGGAAATAACAGTGTCAAATTGCCCATGGTCACACGTCATTTTGTTGGATACGTCCTGTTCTAAGTGATTCTCATTGCTATGGACGAGTTTGTGATCCATATCACACAGAACAAATACAGTGTCTCCATTATCGATCTCTGTTCTCGAATTGATAGTCATATTATCTCCATTCTCACTTTTCTTGAAGAAGGTTGTTCCGATATTACCGTCAAGCTGACATTTGTCTGCAAAAACATTATTTTTTTTGTCAATATTCACCATGGACATTCGATGCTAATTATTTATAAGTAAATATTCAACCGAAGAATACTGTTTATACCAATACTGAGAATAGCTACAAACGTAAAGTTTTCTATCAAAATAGCTGTATCGCCAACATGCATATAACTTTAATTACGATTTAAAACAAGATACTAGTATCAGTATTTGCAGTATTAAAAACCGGCCTTTCACAGACGGGCAACACCTTTTAAATTTAAGTGCTACCTATGTGACTCTTAACCCCTTCACTGCCGGAAGCAATACCGCGCATGCGCAATGTTTCGTCTACCTTTTTTGACTTCACAGATTCCCTAATTTTATGTCAAAACAGTTGACTGGCTGTTAAACAGCTTGACTCCGGATGAGACGCCGAGTTCGGCATCTCATCAGGATTCAAGCTGTTTGCAAATGACTTCAAACTCGGGGTAAGGCAGTGCGAAAAGGCTACAGGTGTCTTATTACATACAACATATCCTGCATTTTGTAAAATTTTACATGTTTTTAAAAAAATGAGCAATCAGAGAAATTTATGTGACACGCATTTAACCACAAATTTTATTGGTTCATAGTTTTACGTATATACAAACGATGAACATCTCATCTCGTACACAGTAATATCATAAATATTAGCAAAATAAATATCGTTGGAAGTAAACGTGCCTATTATTTAAACAGGAAAATTATGCAAAGTGAAGAATCCTGAAATAAATTCTATGACATAGTTAACACTTTGAACGAACACCATGTTTTATATATGCAAATTTCAGATGGTTTCTTACTCTCATTGTTATTGTTGAATGTAGCTTTCTGTGTTGTCTATATACATTGCTGTTTAAAGACATCGTTCATAAATAATTTATGGAAGGGTGGTTCTTACTGAACATTTATGATACATTGTTTACCAAACCTTATAATTATATCTTGTGGTATTAGCAATTACATCTCGTCATATTAACAGTAAAAAGACTCCTCAGCTTTGATACAGATGCAGTTTATGTCATATAACGTCATACTGCCATCCACTATAGAAATATTACTACTACATACGGTGGGTTTTGCACCTCAAAAAGTCGACAGTCACCCTTGTGTCACATCTTTGTTGGATTTTTCTTCTCTCTAAAAGGGCGTGCATGTCCAAAATCGGTACCACGAGTGTCAAATCAACAACAGATTTGTTTTATATTTCTTTATTTCTGACCTAGCTCAAAGCAAAGGCATGTTTTTGTTACTGATATAACTCTTGGAAGGGGCTGCTTTCATGTAAAAAAGAAAACGCGGAAAAACGTTGCTCATTTGACCCCACAACCCTACCGCCTTATGTATACTAGATTAACTCGTTTATGTCGACAGCGCCATATTTGATACCACTGGTTACCGTACCGCTCGTTTCTTTTTCTCCACTGTGTTCAATACAAGCAGTTTATTCAATGTTGTCAGAGAGGGTGGTTTATTCCGTGACGCATAAACATGTGGATTGATGTCAGTATAGGTAGCAGATACCTTGAATATTTATTTTTACATTTTGCTGTGACCATGCAAAATTAAGTTGACATAGAAATACTTGTTTATCTCGATACTCACGTTCAACGCATGCATCAGGAAGAGATGGTCTCCATAAGCCATATCTACACTTTGATGACATTGATGTTTCATTAACAGTGTCACGAAGACGATATCCTTTGTCACATGTCAGGTTCATCTGCAAAAAATATGTATTTATACTTAACTGCTGTTTGAACGTCAACTGAATCATACCCTACCTTACAAGACAAGATCAAATTTCAACTTTAACGTTTAACAAATATGACACCATCTAGTTTCCCTTTGAGAGAAGTATAAACTGTGGCTAAACTTACGTAATAAGAGTCCGAGAGTTGCGACCCTAGTTTCCGTAACGTTAATTATGGAATTATTTTCGCGTGGCCCAACGGTTTTATTGAATAGTTCCAAAGATTTCTCCGCAATAGCTAAACCAAGGATACGAAGGGCACATGCCACTTTTACGTCTAATTTTTCATGTATGTTAAATCAACATCAACGATACACGAATGTATTTTGTTGACTATATCAGTATTATATTTTAACTGGATATGCAAAGGAACATTAACATTGTAAATGATTCAACAAAAAGCAGCCAATAACATCGGCAATAGAAGTCAAATGGGCATTTTGAGTGTCATGTTGACCATTGAGTAACATGACTAAAACATATCATATAATGTAATAATAATTCTTTCATAATTATGTACAAGCATACTATTGTTTAGCAGAAGATCTCTAATAAGTAATTTGATTTCGTGACATATATTGTACATATATATATGTATGCTTAATTATGAACATATATCATGGCATCCTCGACGTACGTGGTGCCTGTCATATTTATCTTTTAAAAGTCCATATTGACGTTAAGGTATCAACCAAATGCCATGCTTTGTAATTCTGTGCTATATTTTGTCCTTGGTTTGTACGTTTCTTGCTATATTTTGTCTTTGGTATGTACGTTTCTTTGTAATTCTCTGCTATATTTTGTCTTTGGTATATATGTTTCTTTGTAATTCTGTGCTATGTTTTGTCTTTGGTATGTACGTTTCTTTGTAATTCTCTGCTATATTTTGTCTTTGGTATGAACGTTTCTTTGTAATTCTGTGCTATGTTTTGTCTTTGGTATGTACGTTTCTTTGTAATTCTGTGCTATATTTTGTCTTGTGTATGTAAG
>JAULCC010384205.1:0-19288 GCA_032358795.1 Nuttallia obscurata | reverse complement strand
ACAAACCAGTCGTAATGCTAACCCTAAATCCTGAGCGCCAAGGAGGGAAGCCATTACTACCATTTTTTTAAAGTCTTGGATGTTGGTCAGAACCATGGTTGTTTCAGCCGGCTGTACATTACTGTAAGCTCTATGTCAGTACCATGGTTTATCAACCAGCTGTTTGTTACTGTAAGCTCTATGTCAGTACCATGGTTTATCAACCAGCTGTATGTTACTGTAAGCTCTATGTCAGTACCATGGTTTATCAACCAGCTGTTTGTTACTGTAAGCTCTATGTCAGTACCATGGTATATCAACTGACTGAATGTTACTGTAAGCTCTATATCAGTACCATGGTTTATCAACCAGTTGCTTGTTACTGTAAGCTCTATGTTAGTACCATGGTTTATCACCTGACTGTATGTTACATAAGCTCTATGTCAGTACCATGGTTTATCAACCAGTTGCTTGTTACTGTTAGCTCTATGTCAGTACCATGGTATATCAACTGACTATATGTTTCTGTAAGCTCTATGTCGGTACTATGGTTTATCAACCGGCTGTGTGTTACTGTAAGCTGTATATCAGTAACATGGTTTTTTAACTGATCGTTTATTATGTGAGCTCTATTTCAGTACCATGGTTGATTCAAACCTCCCCTTTTTCCCCCCCTTTTCAGTCTTGTCACCATAAAATCTGCCAAGAATGATGGATAACTGCAGACAAATGAGAGATGTATATGAGCAATAAATCTTGATATATGAGCAAAAATCTGTGACAGATGGTAACCTTTATTCACCCTAAATTTCCAAAATTTGGCTTTCTGCTCAAAATGTTTTACTGACTATATTCAGCTTCTTCTTGTTTGTTTTTATTGTTCTTATGTGTTATTTAGGGGGTAAGAGGGGGTAAGGTTGGAGGTTTCTTTCACCTTTTTCAAGAGTATTATTAAAGCCCCCAATTAACTTTATCTTTCAAGTGGATGTTTTAACCAGTTCTTTATGCATCTCTGCAAGAAACTGACAACCTAAATGTAGTTAAGAAACTGAATCAGCATATTCAGCCAGCCTTCAACATGTAATGGCCTTCAAAGTTAGCTCACAGGCAGGTTTTTGAAAGTAAATAACCTTAGATATGTTTGAGAACACATAAGAATACAGACTGAGCGCACCATCATTTCCTTGAAAACTAATCTGTCACAGAATCACTGTTCAAAACTGATTCATCTAATTGTCTAAACACTTCCTTGGAACTGCCAGTTGTTTTTAAATTGGGGCCATTGAAAAATGTCCCAGATAACATACCAGAGAATTTTGGCATGCTGGACATACACGGTTATTTAACTTATTTTCAAATCTTTCCCAGCATGAATTTTTGACAGTTTTTTTCTACATAATCTTAACAACTTATTAAAGTTTTTAAGCATATTTTATAGCATTCACCAAGATAATAATTTTAGTCAAGACTAATTGTGAAACATTTTTCTTACCTGTCTAATCTTTCTTTTTCTTGTCTTTCTCTTTCCCTTCTCTCTCTTTCTTTTCGTTCCCTCTGTTCCCTCTCTTGAAGGTCCCGTTCTCTTTCTAATCTCTCCATGCGCTCAATGCGCTCCCTTTCAAGTTGTTCCTGTTCATGTAATAATCTCACATCGCGTATTAGATCATCCTGATGTTTAGTCAGTAACCATGGTGGTGGTACTGGAACTGATGGGTATTTCTGTTGCCAGAGGTGTTCCAACTGAGCACTGTTCAAACTTCCTCGTGGAGGGTAAGACATTGAGAGTGGGTTGCCATACTGTGATGCTAACGCGGCTGCCACATGCTGCTGTTGTACAGCAGCAAACCGTTGGTGTATTGCCAGGGTGGCAGGGTCCAGTTGGTGTAACCCTGGAGGCAGTAGCCCTGACAGTGAAGCCCCAGGCAAAGAGGCCCCAATAGGTAGCTGGGACACATAGGCAGCTGAAGGGATTACAGGGGTTCTTGAGGTCCTTTCTAAGCCTGTACTTAAAGGTGTTGAATTCATACCTACACTAGAAGGTCTAGAGGCTTGGGTAGGGATTGGATTGTGGACCGTGTGGGAATATGGTTTATGAGAGCTATGCATACTAGGTACATTACTTTTCACCGGATTTTTGCTCATTAATTCAGGGTCTCTATAAATTTGTACTGGTTCCTTTTTATCTACTATAAGCGGACTGGTTGCTGGACTGCTTTTTGAACTCTTAAGTTCATCTATTCGGGAACCCGGTCGCCTAGATTCATCACTAAATCCTGAACTACAGCGTTCTTCACTGTTTCTCGACTGAGATCGCTCGTCTTGAGACCAACCAGTACTAGTGTTACCTACAGAGCTATTCACCGAGCTAGGATGATGATGTCTGTGACTTTCTTTGTTAAAATTAGGTAAATCGTGTTCATGATCAGTATAGTGTTCTGAACCTGAGGACAATACCGAACTTGAACCTAATCGGTCGTCACCATTCAAATGTGAAAGCTTCTCAGCTCGAGCTATTTGATCGGTGACAGACTGGTTAAAGTCAATGTTAGATGTTGGAATTCCACTGTTTTGAGGGCCCCCTGAAGGAGCACTTCCTGAAAGTAATGATTGTTTCTTTTTTATATAGTGCATATCACCTGATTCATCGGATGTATCACTTTCTTTACCTTTGTTAATTACCAAGTCATCACCACTTACTCTTTCTGAACATTTTTTCGAGTCAACAACCTGAGTAGATTCTTTCCCTTTTCTTTTCTCCTTGGGCTTTTGTGACTTACTGTCAACTGATATACCTGAAACACCTGAAGAACTTTTAACCTCACTTTTAGCAGATTTGTCTTTTTTATCTGAGTTTTCTGCTTCCTCTGTTCTTGATTCAGACACACTTTTGTTATTTTGTGACGTTTCTTCCACTGAATTGATGACACTGTTCTCTTCCTTTGAGCTATCTGTTGACTGAGATGATGATTCCTTCCCTGTGATATTACTTGAGCTTTTTTCAACACCTAAATTTGAAGTGTCCCGATTATCCTTTTTGGCACAGTTGCTCACTTTCTTATGTTTTTCACTTGTTTTCTTGTCTTTTATTTTACTCCCTGATTTATTTGTAGGTTTAATCACAGACTCTGCTTCTTGAGTTGGTGTTTGGCTAGAAGATCGACTCCGCGGAGAATCATTACGAAGTCTTAGCGACTCAGTCCGACTTTTTGGCGAATCTGTTGGTTTAAATGAGTCTACCTTTTCTTCCTTTTTTTGACGAGATCTGCTTTTATTTCTATTCAAAGCACTATCACTGTCTGATTTCACTGGCCCATTGGCTTTCACAAAGTTTTTATCACTTTCAACAACACTTTCTTTAGAAGGGGTTTTCAATTTGTCTATCTCTCTAGTTCTTTGTAACTGAACTTTCTCCTTTGACGGGGTATTTCGTGGTGATACACGCACTGGGGGTGTAGCCTCACTTGACACAGAACTCTCAGTTTTAACTGAGGTTTGAGGTTTGGAATTTGTCTGTGATTTAGCACTTTCTTCACACTTATTTCGCTTTTTAGAGTTCAAAGCTTGGGTATTTTTATCTTCACTAGGTAATTCTAATTCAACTTTCCTTTTCCGATCTTTTGAGCTCTGTGGCCGCTGACGCAAATTTGACCTCTCTGTACCTGAAATGAAAGAGAGTATAATTAGTACATAAATAACAGCTCTTCAGCTAAAAAAACAAAAAACAACAACGACAAGCAAGATCATTAATTTTCTGACATGTACATTAGCAGTTTCTCTATCAGTAAAGTGTACTGATATCAAAATTCATACCCTTATTTATTTTTCAACAATTATCTGCTATAATCCACATACTGCTATAACCTAGTGGCAATCAGATGAGAGACTATTTGTACAGTTAGAATAAGCAGAAATATGATGACTGATTTTTTAATCTTTTTGATCAGGAAAACCCACTTCAATCCAAGTACAAAGAACAATTTATGAATGGTATGACGTAAGCCTTCTCCACGGCCCAGTGCTTAAATATTGATAATAATCTTAACCGCGTTTTCACACTCAAATGTTCAATATGGTCTTGGGCAATGTATAAACATATATCATTGCATGGTCCTGCCGGCAATTGGCTAATTACAACTCTTCCAGTATTGATTTACCACTGACATTTCAAATAAGTCCTTTTATATACAAACATATAACCAGAGGTGTTTGTATATAAATGAAGACATAGCAGGCAAATGTTGGATTTTATTTTTTCACCACAGGGGATTACAAATGTGTGCGTCAGCAGTCTGGACTGGGTTAATTACCCTTGGATCAATACTTGCCTTAACCAGTCATACAAACCACAAGACTAACACCATTATCCTAGAGTCTGTGAGAGGGTCACTAGACTAAGTCCTACTGTAATGGTGGAGATGGATTTCTTGAGTTGTATGATTTACAAAAAGCAGTGTTATAACATTTATTTAGAATAAAAAATATACAAAAAAAAGAACCACCCTCCTTAACCTCTCTTTACCCCCATAAATTGTCCAAGATTTCTTTTTTCCGACTATATATATCTTTTCCAACACCACCATCAGTTCTATGGGTGACATTTATCTGCCTGCAGTAAAATCTGTTGGCAGAACCTTTCTCCAGCTAAGTGCATAACCACTTAGGCCACATTACAAGATTCCTCCCTACCTCAATAGTCTGTAGAACTAGAATCCTTTATCATTAACTCAAAACCTCCTTCCCTATGGCTCAAGTTGGCACAGTTGTGAAGCCATTTATACCAATTTATCAGCCAACTTGGCATTATGGCAGATATATCAGGAAGCCAAGAGATTTGTAAAAGAAAGTTCTTTTTCCAGGAATCCAGGAGGGAAGTTGGAAGAAAACTTTAAAATAGCAATAGATCCATAGCTGGCATGGTTCCAGAAAGCCAAGCTGTTATCTGTCACTGGAACATCCTAACACCACTTATAGACACTCTCCACACGCCTCATTGTAAATAAACATCAGTAAAGTGAAAGGAATTCCTCAAAAACAAGGCCTTTTATACCCATCCTAACCTGCTGTGTGAGGAAATGACAACTTGTGTACTGGAAGCATTAGTGAGTGAGTGTACCCTTCCATCTGCACAAAATAGTCATACAAGAGAGTTCTACCAACTATTAATGTCATGTCTTCTTAAGGAAACTAATTAACATTTACACGAGAAGAGTATAAAAACAAAATAAATAACCGTGTTTTGGAAATAACAGATCTTTCAACAAGGCCTAATGACCACATTTCAAAGCAACAATCACTTCACTATTTCTTTTCCCACTTAAAACCATTTTAAACATTTGTCCGTAAATGAATCGGAGAAAAACTATTTACAAGTTACAAATACAATAAAACCTAGACATTCAACATGATTTCACATACCAAGTTGTTCACGATCCTCAAGTTCTTCCCTTTCATTTACTCCGGTTAGTCGGTTAGTCCGTAATGTTCAAAATAACTTAATCCATATATGTTAACATTACCAAATGTAAGAAACACAAAGCCACACTACTACCTTTACAATTTAATCACTTGAATAAGATCTTATTTACATAAAGTTTACAACGTAACCCGATCCAGGGCTTATTTTTAACTTATTCAAGCAGAGAAGCCCCAGTATTTACCTTGTAATTACTCCACACACTGTATAAAGGTAACCTTGCCCAGGCCTTCAAAGAAACCTATTTACCTTTTCAAGTTTATAATGGCCCGAAATTCAATCCCTCCAATCTTTCTACGATTTCGTGTCACAAAATACTCCCTGTATCTCCGCTACAGCGTGTCAATTTGCTTATCGCATGTTGTGTGACTATTCACCCTGTGAAAATATTACGGCTCACTGCGTTCTTCTGAAACATCTATTTTGTTAGCTGAATTTTTTCCGAGACAATTTATGTAAATTAAGCCCATGTAGCATTCATCTGTCATCTAAAGATGGTAACAATTTTACCTCTTCCACGACCTGACAGATATAATGGAGCACATACACACCTAGTTTAAATTTCTAATGAGGCAATGTCTGTGTAAATCAAAGTAATTCCTTGAGGAAAAAAGTCGGTGAAAAAAATCAATCCTCACAGCAAAGCCTAAATCTCTCTGGTGAGAGTTTCAAAAACAAAACAAAAGGCTTACAAGTGCTGACTGAGGAACGCATGCCACTTACACTAAACCCACAGCTGTTACCCTCATAAAAAGTCTGTAACATCTTTGTAATCTTAAACCAATTCAGGGGTCATCTCAAAACAGTCAAGACAAAAAGGAAGGTCAGGTGTTGTCATGTATATTATGACCTGAGAAAATCAGAATGTTACGGCTCCAAGCATATTTTTTGATAAATTGATGGCAAATCAATTCTCCAACCAGTAATAAGCAGATATAAATCTTCCAAAAAATTAGATAAGAAAATGGTTTTCAAAAATTCCCAAGAGTGAGACACAGGTAAAACAGCTAAACGCCACATAAAGTGCCTCTATACAGAAAAGAAATTGAACCAGATACAAAAAATTGTGTTGCTTTTCATTCAATTCCATATTTTACTATAAAAAAAAAATACTGTATAAAGTTTTCCATCAGTGAAGTTTCGACACTACCTCACCTGTGCATGGAATAAACTAATGTTGGTATACTCTCCACCCACCAAAATGGACAGAACTAATTTGAGAACACAAAGAGTCTATTAAACTTAACGAGGGAAGGGTGCAATTGTCCCAAAATGACAAATATCAAAAGTCAGATAGAGACAATTACTCCTGAAATCAGTGGGGGGTAAATAATGCAAGTTCTGTATTTAATCCAGGTCGTGTGATTATTTTTTGTTTTTTTGCTCAAAGGTTCATATGCAAGGTCAGCAAAAATGGCCAATCAAGAGACAGTAATACTTTAAGTACTTGTGCCCTTAAGTGTATCTAGACTAATCCTCCACCATTCAAAACCTACCACGAGGTTTAACTGGCAAAAAAATCGAGGGGTGGGGTAAAACTACACACGTATAAAAGATACATACTAATGATAATTATTGCATGAAAAATTCCTTTCAGAGTTGACCTACATGAATCCAGGTACTTTATACCACAACCCACCTGATGACTTGTAAAATAAACCTCACTAAACACACAACACAAGTAAACACAGTTATTCCTCCATTCTTGCTGACCACTTGACCTCCACACTACTTGCACCTCCACAGTCAACTGTACACTACAGGACAACCTGATTGATGACTACTGACCTTTGCCCCCAGGTGTATTTGATGGAAGGTGATAAAAGTCAGTGATAAAACACTAATACAAACGGTTGGTCCCCTGCCCTAGTGGAAGGACAGTCATACCAACAACGGTCTAATATCAATAACACTTTATCTCTTATCTCACAAATACCGCCATACTTTAAAAACCTCAAATAACTCCTTGATAACTTTAGACAAATCACTATGTTGATCCTGTTTCAAAAGACTTGATCCATTTCTTACCCTCCCAACTGCATATCAAAAAGATATATCAAGATACAACCCAAACTGCAAGGTGTTCTTAATCAGATATGTTCTCCAGGTAAACTGCTTATTAACTTACTTCCCAGGAAAAACCTCCCTCTCACTGCACACTGAGTGTTACAACAAAAAGACCTACATCTGTATGATGTTACAGACGTTTAAGGAGGAAACAAAGAAAGGTAGGAAGCATTGTTTACATCAGTGTATTAATTATACCCATGTTAACTGACTAAAAGCACAAGTCAACTGCCAAGTGAACACACAAAACTTGAAGTGTTCTTGAATATTTTTAACTAAATGAACTAGTAACCTGGGCACCCTGCCATGTGTTTAACAGTGTAAAATGGGTTAAAGAATGCAACAACACAACCACATAACTTGGAAACAAGCAACTGCAACATTTCCCTCATTAAAAATCTAAACCCACACCCACCTCTCAGTTACTGTGCACTCTTCCTTATACCACAACTGGCTAGTTCATTACTCACAGAAAGGGAATTTGTGAATTTAATAAGTAAACCATGAAGACCTTAGTAAATGTGTCCTCTTTATAAATGGTGGTGCTGGATCGTCACTGTTGGCACTTCCCTGCTGACAGCATTGTAGATGAAATACATTTAATTCAGTTTTCCGTAATGGCATGTGCTGCATTTAGAAGATGCCATTTTGATTGACCCAGATATGAACTGCATAATAGGTATATCTTTCTCTAATGCAGTCCACAAAACAAAGGCTGTAGTATTCCAAAGTGGATCTATTTTTGCAACAGCTCTCCCTAAAGCACAGACAGGTAAAGCAAAAACAAGTAAACTTTGACTGACAAGGAGTTGTGGCTCACAATAGAATCCCTTTTCTTATGTGTTTATTTCCCATCTGCCTTCACAAGTAAAATTTCCCAGGCTCTTCAAATTCAGAGCAGTGTAAATCTAGATTTACATATGTTGAAGCAGTCTGACATTCTGGTAACAATTTATGCAAAAAATAAATAATCTCCATTTATAAATGGAATGGGATGTACTTGCTCAATCATGGAGAAGACCGCCACGAGCACACATCAAATGGGTACAAATTGTCTGCCACATTTCAAGCAGCCATGCGTTTATTCATTTAGCTCTGAATCACATTTATATTCATGTGTCTGCACAATGAGAATTTGGGACGCCAAAAATGCCATCTTCCTCGCCTGCAAACATGGAACATGTAATAATCTAGAATCTAGGCTACAGACTGCAAAGGCCTCAGTTTACATTTTTACCAGGACTTTCTTTAACCCATGAGATGACACAAAGCCCACTCCCACATATAATCTGAAGAATGGGTTTCTCCGAAGCTTCAATTACTTTTAATCAAACTTGTCTGGATGTGAGATGCCCCAGGCAGCAATCCAAAATAACAAATTCTCCCAATATTGACAGCTATCTGTTAAAATCACATTCATCTGACAAACAATCTCTCCCTTCTGGCCATTACTGACCAACATAAAGAACACAATTTCCGACCTTACAGCTCATGAACTCTACCAAGTTATCTTGTAGATAGATAATGTTGTTACTGCAATGGGGCGTATGTCCTAGCTATAAGTACAAGCATGTAGATGGATTTGTAGAGGGACAGAAACATTGTTAAGTTAAGATTAGTAGTTACTTCAAACGTCCAGTTTCATTTAACAGAATAGAAATTTTGCATAAAACTAACAAATGACATTTACCAGATTTGATATTTATCAATTGAAGTATCCTGCTTTTTATTTGGTGGAATTCAGATGCTTTACCAGCTGTGTAAACATGCCTGAAAAATAGCTCAATTTGAGCAGTGGCCTTATCAATAACAGTGGTCATAGTTACTCTCAGGCATATTTGTGGGACTGTTATGCTATCTTTATTATCTTAAACTTTAAAGTTCTCGTAATTTCATTGTGAACTTCTCTGAGTAATTATGTGTCAAGCAAGCCGAGACAGAGAAGGACAGAGAGAGAGAGAGAGAGAGAGAGAGAGAGAGAGAGAGAGAGAGAGGGGGGGGAATAGAGAGAGAGATCATTATCCCTATATATCCACTGTACTACAATCATAATGACATGGGCATGAAATTCCAGCTCCGTTGTCAACTACATCAGTCAATTAATTATGAATTTGTAAACAGTGTAGATCTTAGAACTCGATCATATCATGAACTGTTGCAACTTGTCATGGTGTTTACAGCTAGGCATTCTACACAATATGCATTTAATCACAATACAACCGCACAAGTAACAAATACTGTATAGATAAATCTGTCCACAATGAATATTCAGCAGGTGAAGAATTGTTTTATTGTAAAAACAAAATTCCCTGAAGGTGTCAAGTATGGATGACTCATCAAGAAACTCTCCATCATATTTTGTTCCCCTATGATCATCAGTTTGTCAGGTGAGTTTGATTTATGGGCGGTACAAGATTCCTACTTAAGGGCTTCCCTCCATCCAATATCTCTTACAGTTGGTCATTAATGTATTAAAGCTATCAGTGGCTTCTTAAACAATGTGCAAACATTAATCTTTCAAATGTCTGCTCAAGGATAAGTTTTAACATCATTTTCAAGCAGTTTTAAGACACCTCTAAGATGAAGGAGAAGATAATAAAGACTACTCTACTGTCTAAGCCAATTCAAACACATTCTGTCTTGGTCTTTTCTGCTCATACACTCCTTAGCGCTCCATCACAATAACCACCCCCTAGGAATTGGAATCATATCATATACATTCCTAATACTTCTAAATCAGTTTCACAATCAATCTTTGCTTCATAACTCCACATTCTATCATTCAATTAATCAGTAAAAGCTCTGAAAGAAAAGTGATGAACCCTTACAGGGTCTTCCACCACAGCCATGCAAAGAACAGTTATCTGCACCCCCAAAAAGACCTGCCAACCCCCCGCCCCCCGCCCCCAGCTAGAATGCTGTACTTGGCTGGTGACAGCAACTTTGTCAGGCACTCTTAAATATTTAGTACACCAGTAAATGTCAGACAAGACAAGATGGAAAGTTAACATATTCAATGTCAAAAAACTGTCATGTTTTCATAACACCTTCACTTGATACCTCAACTTCATAACAATGACTCTTGTGCCCCCACTATACACCTTGAACTTGCCAAAACAGAATAGAAGCATTGCTTTGTGTCAACCAAAAAACAGAGCTTAACAAAAGGTCAAGGTTAACCTACGTTTTTGTGCAAGCATGTGTTTTGGCAGTAGGGGTGGTTAGAGGAGGCAGACTAGGATTCTTCATATTTTATTTTTCCTAGCTCTTCAGAGAAATTAGTTTTGAGTCTAAAGACATCGATGGAATGCCTTACTTCTCCTAGTCTATGTATGACATAATTACTCTTACCCTGCATAAAACCTGATGTCACATCATCCCTAGTACGAGCCATCTAAGGCAAAAAAAAATGTCTCGGGAGAGAAATGTCACTATGTGGTACTTTTAAGAGAAAATGCAGGACTAATTACTACAGATACAGCTATGGAACCCAGTCTCCATTGGACATCTGAGCTGATATTTAACAGACAGCCAGCCGCCCACCAGTTAAAGAAGGAAGTCATTTGAACAGAGGCAATTCTTTGTCTAAATGCACAGTAGACAAAAAGGTGATATCTATGTATCAGCTAGCTTTTTATCTCTAAATAATTCAATGCAAGTAGTGAAATATGCAACCAATCTCAATCATTTTAATGGTTGAAATAAACAGAGCCTCACTTTCAGCTCATGCCATTTTATAATTAATTATACAGCAGCATTTGTTTTATTATTACCATAAAACATTCCTCAAAGTATTATGTTATATATTCAACTCTCTGAATGAATCCAGAAATATTGAGAGAGAGCGAGAGAGAGAGAGAGAGAAAAAACTCACAAAAGTGATCAATGGAAAACTTTATTACTGCAAATAGTCAACAGTATAACCAAGAAACACAAAGGCAAAATGTGTTTGAAATTGGTGTCTAAATTTTGGGTCACAAATTGGTTAAAGCAACAAGCAAACAAAAACATCCTTGTTCTAGAGAATGTCAGTAGCTGCGGGCTATTTCTGTCTTTACTGTTTATAACAACTTGAGACATAACATCAATATGGAATTTGCAAAATTAGTGGTTATCCTGTTGTCAAGGACAACAAAATCTACTAACATGTCATCTGGGTAACAATGGCGGAATCTTCTATAAACCATGATAATATATGGATGAACACTAGCATTATCAAACTAAGCTATTATCATTCATCAAGTTCCAACCATGGCTGTCTTCTGGTTTATGACTGCCTGGTTTGCTAAAATTTAACAATGATGTGGGTTTGATCTTTCTTATTTGATCTCAATATATTTCAATATAAATCAGATAGATCATTAATTTTACAATTCACATAAATTAATAATTGAAATTCCTCTAAGAAAACTGTTGACAGCAGGAAGTCATTAGGAACATTTTTCAATAACAATAAAATGTTGAAGAAGCTATACCTTTGTTTTCCTGCTTTTCTACTGGTTCTTGTACCGGTGAGGGTACTGTTGTGTTCACAGGGGGTGTGGCTGGAGCAGGTACGGCCTGTTGCTGCTGCTGCTGCTGGGGTGTGCGTGACTTCCGTGACACAGAACTCCTACTTACAGGTGTCTGGTTACCCAAGGTGACAGGCTTGGTCTGAAATGACAAGACAAAAACAATGTTAGTCTAGCTGCATTTTAAACTTTTATATCAACACCAATACATTTCCAAATGAGATAATTACTCTGAGTAATATAGTCATAGCATTCAGTCATGAATATTTATGAAGATGACCCCAACAAATAACAGTTACAGCTTCTTTGTAATTTTGATCAGACTGAATAAGGCATGTAAGGCACAACTCCTTTCTGGCAAAATTTGACAGGCCTGGTTTTTGTTTTTTAAAAGCTTTGTGCCTTGAGCTGTATTGTATTTGCAGTGGGTTCTTTATAGAAAATCATCCATAAGTATCCCCTGATCTATGATAAATTGAGTACTACTACTCCAACAAACCAAAGCTTAAAGGCAAAATTTTAATGCAGAAACAAATTACTACAATCAAATCAATCAGTGAGACATATCCACCTTGCATGTATCTGATATCCATATCCCTAATCAGTCGACCAAAGCCTGGCGGCTATATTATGTACCAGTCATCTAGATGACACTGGATCAATAAGAAGGATTGAACCATCCTGAATGTAACACTACACTCACAAGTATAATGATATATAGTAAAAGATATATTATCCCTATGTAAACTGCTTATCTCTCTCACAATTAACCACAAAGAAATGGCAACTTCAAACACAGATCAGATGGCATTTAAACATCCATCAGACTGTTGTATATGCCATCAATGTCCCTCTGATGTTATAATGATTAGCTAGCAAACAAAGCACAAGTTAAAAGTTCACAATGTACCTGATAACAATTGCTGCAACTAGTAAATATAGATCTACATATCTTCGAAGGATGTTATAAATTTGGTTTATTTGCTATGTTTTTGTGGGAATTATTTCTTGTTTAACATGGCTATGAGTAAACCTAACTGTACTCTAGGATATCTTTACAAATACTAACAGCATCTCCCCAAGTAACTGACAAATATTCCCACTTATGCGGTTGTCCTTATCCTTCATACTTGCAAGTGTGTGCTGTCTACTTGCAAAAACATGGGCTGAACTTGGGGATCCGTGCGTGGTAAGTGCTGCAGACACTCCATAGCATTTTTAGTGCACAAGGAAAAACATGGGCTGAATTTGGGGATCCGTGCGTGGTAAGTGCTGCAGACACTCCATAGCATTTTTAGTGCACAAGGAACTATTGCGGCTTTTGGGCTGTGGTTGGGATACAGATTCACGCCTAGTACAGGTGACAGGCATGCCTTCTACAGTCAACTAGTGCACAATGCACTGACTCTGTGCGTCTTTTACTGTTTTTCCCATGGTCACTTGCTGTACTGACGGGGCACTTAGCATGTGCGTGCTGTGCAGGTGATGAGCCTGATCAGTGCTTAAGCGGCACCTCCCTTGTTCAACTGTCCAATGAGCACACGTGGACCAAGTAAGCACTTGCTCTTCACTTACAACGCACATTGTGCACATTAATTTCTGCAGTATATATAAACCCTGAGCAGCACCTACAACGTGTGAGTGAGTAAGGACACCCTTTGTGAGCACATGTAAGTATGGCCACCATATGATAATGTGGCAATCGCAAGGAAAACGTATGTTGTAAGCACGTACAAAACACTTGCCATGTGGGCAACATATGATGCATGCAACCTCTCATAGCCAGGAGGTCCACATACTTACACCTACTCCCTCCTTGCTCTTGCCCAAAAACTGTGGCGGCTGTGGCCTCCCCAAAAAACGTACTGACCAAAAAAAATGCATGATGGGTTGTGACCTAGGCTTTAGACAGCAGTTGGGAAGAAAAGTGACCAAACTCTCTGTCAGTGATGAAATTTGCTCATCATAATGTTATGTGCCCAGGCTTGAACAAACAGCATGTTATCACTTAAAGGCCTCGTGCCATTTTAAAGTATATTAATTTCATGTCAAACTGATTACATTTACCTGCCTAAATATACATCAATTGAAGTGTCCTGCTTTTTATTTGGTAAAGTTTGGTTGTTTGATCGTTTTATTTGTCAAACTTTTCGTCCCATTTTTATTGTGTTACCCCAAACAATAATGACCCAAATCAAATCAAACTGATGCATGTGCAAATAGAAACCATATGGTCAGGAATTTTCTTCTACAGTTTTTGTGATTATTTCAAAAGCAATTATTCCACTAATGAGACATTTTATAACATCTGAAATACCGTTAATATATAAATGGAGGTGTAACACTTTCAAATAAGTCTAGGTTTTTGCATGGCACCTTTAACCAGCAAGTCAGCATTTTGTAGTTGTTTTGTTAGATCAGATGAAATATAGCAGACACTACAAACCATAAGCAGACAGGACTGTCATATCCATTACTCTTTACGGTAAAAACATCTTCAGGGACGATAATGTTGTGACTGAGATCATCCACGTATTCATAAGAGTCAACTTCCATAGCCCCTACAGGTATTTATGTACATGTGAATATCTCCCCTATTTAAACCTACCAAGCAATCCAACTTGACATCTTATCAGATAGCAGAATACACCCCCCCCCCCCCCCACTATTTTGTCGGTATTACATTTCTGACCAAGGTCATGATGCACACAGGGGCAAGAAAGGGGCCATGATCTTAAAACTTTCTCCAGGAGATCTGAGAACCACAGAAAACCTTAATATTGGGATTTATTCTCCACTGAGGACCAGCTTTGTCTACAATGGCTGCCAAGCGAAAAAAAACTGACTTAAGAAAAAGGCCAAATCATGTTCAATTACAGAAGGTGTTTCGATCATGATAAACAGAACTGCGACTCTGTGATCACATTTTTCCCTACCTATACTTAAGACACTCTTTCCAGATTTTCGGAACCATTGTCAGCTGTCTACATAAGATCCGACATAAGTCTCGGTACCAAGACCGATCAATTGACAGGACCAGTGAAAGGGAAGCCGTCTAGACCTGCTATATTCCCCTCCTAAGTGGGGCCCCCCTTTAATCTGTAGAATGTCGGAATGCGTTTTTTCTTTCTCATCTGGCTAGAGGCCAAGTACACATAGATTGATAATAAACATGGTGGAGTTCACACAAAGACGCTATTTTTGGCACACTCAGAGGTCACTTGAAATTGATTTCCACTACATTCCTTTTCAAGGAATACTTAGAAATGTGAACAATACCCTGTAATTAAGGCTCCTTTGTAGTGGCAAGGCAATACCACTGTATGGGCACTTGTAGGCCAAGTGGTTTTTCAGGTATTATTCATAAGTATATTGTGTAAATAATCATCTGGCACAACCATTGCTGGAGATACTGTCTTGACATTGTGTGACCTTCATGGTATAAACATTGTATAATCCCCATTCTACTGTTTTCTACAACTGATGATAATACCATGACACATTTTAAAACTATAGGGTCATCCGTACAAGTCCATTAAATAGAGGGGCAAAACTAGGGACAGTCTACGAAATGTTCAAATTCTCTTTAAACAGACATATCAAAAGATAAATATTCTGATAACATATTTTCCCCATTTTTAATCTAAAACTGATTTATCTGTAATATTTTGAATGTTATCCATCAAAAGCAAACAAACTCATTTCAATTCTGTTTTGTGTAAATTCTCTAATTTTATCTACAAATCCAGTACATATTTACTGTATCAGATAAAACATAAAAACACTGTGCTGATGAAAAAAAATCCATCTTTATACTCACTTCGAGATTTATGTATCGTGTTCAAATTGTACCAGCTGAACGCATCAGGATAGGCCCACAGCGTAATTTATAGTATCAATTTCTCTTTTCAAGTTCTAATAAAGGATTTCAATAAAGCTATAAAATATTGCTAACTGGCTTCACCAATTTCCAATAAACAAACACAAAGAAAATGTCTAACATTTAAGCACTCTCAATGATTGATCATCATGAAAGGAAAACATTATCCCGTATCACATGAACAGGCTGGCATTAATAAATCTACAAACATCTTCTACAAAGTATTTCCAGTTAATGATGCAGACATTTTTTTTTATTCATTTTTTTTATTTTTTAACCATGTGAAATTTCCCCATATGAGTCCCCCCAACTCTCTCTCCCAACGGCATGTGGCATATTTAGGCCATGGAAACTCATTAGATTGGATCTAGCACTCCACCTGCCCTATCTTAATTGAAACAGCAGACTTCTTTCCCCGGTTTATCTGACAGAAGTGCACTGTGCTGATAATGCATGACTGATAGGTTTACCATGTGCTTTCTAACACCATCAGTCTTGTCGGACAGCTAAACATTTGCACTGAATAACAATTACAAAAATAGCCACACTCTGCACACAAAGCCTTTTCACCACACCAACATAATACAGATACAGATCTGACTGAATACAAATATTGCGACTACAAATACATTTTCTCTTTCATAATTATCAACCCTTTGCTTTCATCCATACTACAGAAAGAAACACCACGCTTTTTTTTGTAAAATCAAAAATAACTGACACAGAATGTGTTTTATACCAATAATATAGGCAACACACATTTTTTTATCATAGATACCATAAAACCAGTATAAAACAGGTATATAAATGTGGTTTACAGGGAAATTACTATCAAAAGCTCGAATAATGAATGGGTTCACTTACTGCCAGTAAATATATCCACTTCTCTTAAAAGATGAACTGTTTTCATGAGCATCAAGTACAAAAAAAATATTCCTTTATCGAGTTTTCACACAACTCTATTAATATGTAACACCTTTTCCTCGTTTTTCTTGTCCCTGCAAGAAAATTCCTGTCATTACAACACGTCTTTTTTACAACTCACTTGGTCCACAGTGGCCTGTTCAAACTTTGTCTGCCTGTTATATTTACACTAAATATTCCAATACTGTGAGAGATCAAAAATATAGAGAGGATTTATGCGGTGATTTAATAAAAGCCTCTCTCTACCTTTGCCTGCCTGTGAAATGTAACAAGGTTTCTTATTGCATGTCAAAAACAGACAGTTAAATGTAACATCATTGTTTTTCTGCAGTGGGGGGGAAACCGACACATCACCACACTGTGAGGCACACCGCTATCACTGTGATCTATTGTTTAGCTGGTAGTCAGCAGCTCACCTCCCTCCACGGAGCCTTGTATCTATCTATACGTGAGGCATGAGATCATAACATTTCTATGGTAACAAAATGTCCATGTGAATCTACTTCTCATTTCATTCAACACACTACACGAGCTATTAATTAACACCATTCCCATTTCAGCCTTTCCTATTTATTCTGCAGTGTACACAGCATATGCTTCAACAGGATGAGCCAATACTTAACCGATTTACTAATCAAATTAACAAAATGTGGTATTTGATAAAGAACAATTAAACATGTCCATGTGAAAGAAACTAAGAGACAGAATAAGGAATCAATATAGGTGTGAAAAAAACATAATGCGATAAAACCTACAAGTAATTAGTACACTCCAAACACCTACCTACATAGGTACATATCCACACTGACTGTTAATAAGAGCACATGGTCACAGCTAATGGCAGGGTTTAGAAAATCAATCCTCGGCCAAACACCATGACCTACATCTGACACTACCAAGGTTCACTATTTGTTCAGTGTGCAGATAGGCTAAACAGTGTAATCTCCCCACAGGACATTAATCATATGAACCAGGATATTTTTACAGCGCTTGGGGGCTGCTACCAAATGCCTTAATGCACTAACTTCCTATCAGTCTTAGGCAGGGATACCACAGTCTGATCTCTGTTGGGGTTAGCTGTGAGAGTATATGTTGATGTTATCTGCCTACTGCTACAAACCCTGACAGACAAGTGCTTTCAACAAAACAACCATTATACTCCCAAACTAGGGGGACATCTCAAAATACCTCGAACATACTACATGGGCGATCAAGGACTCGTTTCACAATGGGTCTAGTTTGGTTGGTTGGTTAAGGTTTTAGACCACTCTGTACCACGTTTTTCACTCACATGAAGGTGTCAAACTCTTTGGTAACCAGTACAAACTTGGATCTCCACAAGTAACTGAAAAAGCTTTCCAACATGAAACGGCTTGGGAGACATGTGAACATACTGTTATATTGATGACAGCTTCTTCATTAAGAAACCAGATTACTTGAAGTTAATTCAATTCTATTAAATAATCATTAATTTATTTATGTGAATTCCCTCTCAGCAAATGTAATTTCTTTGAGGTCAACATGCCAAAGATTTTACAACAAATATTCACCCTATACAGTCAAACTTGCCCACAATTCAAGTTAATCGCAGAATAAGAGATTTTTCTCCTATACCTCTTAAAAAAATATTGTGATCACATACCTCCTGTACAAAACAGCAATTTAGCAACTATTTTAACAGATCAGAATTTATAACACACTAAAGCCTCTCTTTATAATGCCAACTCACAGCATTTGGTTTATTACCTACAAGCTTGATATAATTTCTGAATTTTTATGTCTTGTAAATTGCCTTGTCAGATAAATCTGTTTCCCAGCAGTAATTAACCAGTAAAAAACTGGTATGATACTTTACGAAAATAACCTTTTTTAATGGACCATTAAAAAAAGCTATTAAAATGTGTTTCCAAGTTTCAGATATTTAAATCTTCTACACATATAATACAGGACAGACATTTCTAAAAGGAGTTTATAGGGGAGCACTCATTGGAACAGGATAATTTCACCTTAGGGCTAAGTCAACTTTCCTTTTAATATGTTGAGAGGAAAAACTTCATGTATCAATACACCAAGAATATTAACAAAGAAAACAGTTCTTTGACACGAAAATTGATGTAAACAACAAAAAGTACTAATACAAATAGCTGTGCATGAGAGGCCCCGCCAAAATATTGATTTACTCACTAGGCGTTTTAACCTTGCCTTGACTAGAAAAGTGTTTAATTTTGTGTAACAGAACTGCTCTTTTAGAACACAGATTCTGCTCTATTGCCCTTTTTTTTTTGTTTAGCTGAAATTTATTATCAGATCAAGGAAAGACAACTTCAGGGGAGATAATGACAGCTTGGAGCTCTTGTGTTTTACATGTAATGCACAGATAAGGAGGGGGCCTCCGTGGCCGAGTGGTTATAGTCGTTGACTTGCAATCTCTCAGCCCCTCACCGCTGTGGGTTC
>JAULCC010384094.1:0-11473 GCA_032358795.1 Nuttallia obscurata | reverse complement strand
ATTGCTTTAATACACATTGTTTATGCCACAGAGTCTCCATTTCTTTTCTGATCTTCAGAAAACTAATATACCCCGGTCGATACATAACTGATTTAGGACACATAAAATTGTTTGTCAAAATTGCTTTACGGCTTGTTTATGTCATAAAGTCTCCATTTCTTTTTTGATCTTCACCAAACCTTTACAGTGGATAGATATTACTAAGAGCTTGCTTACTTTTGAAAATCTGCCAGAAAGGCCCATGAACTATCAAATTATGGCGCTTGAAATTGTTAAAATTGCTATAACTCAGCTTGTTTAGGGGATAAAGTCTTCATTTTTTGCTGATCTTTACCAAACTTATACAGTGGTTAGATATTTATTAGACCTCGGTTCCTTTCTAAGATCACCTAGGTACTCCTATGCACAACTGGATTATGAGCAATGAAATTGTCAAAGTTGCTATACAGTAATTCAGCTTGTTTCAGTGTAATCAGAGTTTCAGTTTTTTAGCAAATTCTGTCTCAGAATCAAATTTGGGTTATTTGAGGTAAAAATGCAGAAGTGCATTCGATAAAGCAGTTTGGCCAAAGTGCTTTTCCAAGAAGTGTTTGCTCTCCCAAGTTTATAGAAATTTCCTTTTTAAAAGGCCTTTGGGTTTATATATAGAAACTATGAAATCAACAGCTTTTGTTCCTATGAGATTTTTTATATAAAGACAAAACAGCATGTTTTCGCCTCAGAAGAGTTACTTGTGAATTACAAGTTGATGACTTACTGTTGTTTTGATCATGGTTCCCTGTGATGTGGTCTCCTATTATCCACTTGTGGTCAAACATAAGTGCATGTTTATCACACTCTCTTCTCTACTCATGTGCTACACTCATTTATTAAAGTTTCTTGACATGACAAGCTTTTTAGCTCACCTGAGACATAGGCTCAGGGTGAGCTATTGTGATGGGTCATCGTCCAGCATCCGTCCGTCAACAATTGCTTCAAACGACATCTCCTCCAAAATGGCTAAGCCAATTTTAATTAAACTTTACTAGAATGTTCCTCAGGTGGTCCTCTTTCAAAGTTGTTCTAAAGAATTTGATTCCATGCAGAACTCTGGTTGCCATGGCAACAGAGAGGAAAATCTTTAAAACTCTTCTCCTCCAAAAGTACTAGTCAGATTTGAAAATAATTTGGTGTGTGTGTTCCTTGGGCGACCCTCTACAAAGAATTTAAAAAGTTAAAAGTTAAAATACATTGCCGCCAGGGGGCGTTGTCAGTTTTCCTAATATGGTGAAAACTTAAAAGATCTCCAAAACTACTGGCCAGAACTGAAAATAATTTGGTGTGTGTGTTCCTTTGGTGACTCTTGACAAAGTTTGTTCAAATTATTATGATCAGTTAAAAAAAACATTGCAGCCAGGGGCGGAGTCAGTTTTCCTTATATGTATATACCCCATATTTTGTCTGAAATTAAATTGATAGTTTTGAAAATGCAGTTTCAAGAGTATTGGAATTAAAACAAATCAGATACAAGCAATTTATACAAAATGAGCAATCACCCCACGTAGGTAAACACTTGCCTTGTCCTGCAGTTTTAGTGAAATAGTGTTTTACAGCACTGCACCACAGATACAGGTTAAATAGCAGGCACCATGAAAGTTTTAAACTGGCTGGATCAGCACTTGCTTCGAGAACAGCTGGAGAACCCAAGTTACAAAAACTCCATTCATCAAACCCATTTTAGTCTCTTCTTACGTTCATGCCAGAGATAGTAAAAGTCTTAACCTTTAGCCTGCTAAGGGGGACCGCAAATAGAATTTGCAAACAGCTTTGATCCAGATTAGATGCCGAGTAACTCGGCGTCTAATCAGGATCCAAGCTGTTTGACACTCAGTCAATTGTTTCGCCAAATATTGGGCGATTCTGATAAATTTTAAAATCTAGGCAGACGACAGTTTAAGCAGATGCCATTTTATCAGCAGGCTAAAGGTTAAACAGTTTCATCACTTGGAATACCCCAGAGTGCCAGATTGGGCTCCAACAGCTTGTATCTTGTTCTTTAACAAGGAAATTTTGTTGCTTTTTATTTCATAGGGGATGAATCCTTTCAGTTTGATATATAGTTTGTTCTACAGGCTGTATTCCAAGGGCTTACTTAGCAAGAGCCAAAAATAGAAATTCTGCTTGCTCATTCTTCATCCCCTACATGTATAAACAGTAATGGAAATTATAAAGGAATTTGCTATTATATTCTGTTCCCAACCCTTTTCAACTTACAGTTGTTGTTGTGACAACTTTTCAACTTACAGTTGTTGTTGTGACAAATCTATCTTGAGATTGATCCCACAGGTTGTGATGTTTAAGAATCTTTCTCAGTTAAGTCCAATAATAGAATTTCTGACCACCAAACTCCACCCCTTGCAGACTCCAATCCTATTTACAAAGCATGAGGTGTTGCCTCGGATTTTATTTTTATTTTGTGAAGTTAAACCTGTGGCTGTGAGCAGTGCTATGAGACCCATGCATTCACTCACTTTACAGAAACAGATAAATATCATTGAGGTAAAGGAGGAAAGTGCAGTTTTATTAAGCATTGTATTTATAAAAAACATTTTAAGCTCACCTGACCACAAATTGGTCACGGGTGAATTTTTGCGATCCCCCTTAAATTTGTCCGACCATCAACTTTTTCTTTGAATGACTTCTCCTGAACCGTCAACTGTATTTTGTTCACACTTGTTCTGAAACATCATGGCATCAACATATTTCAATTTTTGTTCAAATGAATGCGGTCCGATGAACAACATGGCTGCCAGAGCTAAAAGAATACTTTGGAAACCTTTTCAGACACCATAAAGACTAGAGCATACCTGTCAAGTCTCACGCATTATGAGTGTGTCACACACATTTTTGCCCTGAATCATGCTCACACATTTAACTGTAAAAACTCACACATATTCTAATTTTCAAAAATATTTTCTTCTAAACGAGTACTTTCGGCGTCCCGAGGGTAAACTATTTAGCTTAAAATGCTAGAATGCAGGTTTTTCCAATGACGAAATAAAAATTAAGATTATGTGTGGCACATGTCATGTGATATCCTGCATGATATTCAGTGTCAATGTAGACATGTCATTGCAAGAAAAATGCAAGAAAGCTGTCCGACTACAAATCCCAACCTCACAAAAAGACGAAGCCAAGAAAGTTTGAGGTTTATAAAGCTCTTGTCAGTCGATCTGGAAGCAAGTATCACTTTTTCACACGTTTTATCTTTTATCCCTCCCTTAGTAATGTCAGATGGGGTCATCAAAATGGCTTAAAAAAACGCTACTTTTCAGAGACTACCAGGGGCCTCTGGCTCCCTGACACCCCCCTGCCAAGGCTTATCTTAGAAACACTGGAGACCTTGCAGCCCACTGCTAAACTAAAAATTCTCACTCCTGTCACTTTCTCACTCTTGACAGCTATGCTAGAGCTTAGATATTTAGCATGTGCCATAATGCAGAGGTCCTTTATCAGATTTTTTCAAATGGTGACCCTTAGGTTAAATTTGGTCCTGCAATGGGGTGGTCTTATTTTACAGACTTCTATAGAGAAAACTTAAAAATTCTTCTCCTCTGAAACCATGGACTAGAGCTTAGATATTTTGTGTGTAATATCATATATAGGTCCTTTACTAAGTTTGATCAAATCATGACCCTAGGAAGATCTTACGTCACATATACAATGTGAAAACTTAAAAAATATCGCCTCTGAAACCATACAGACTAGTGCTCAGATATTTTGTGCTGTACATCATATATAGGTCCTTTTCAAATCTTACTGAAAGTGTGACCCTGTCATCAAAGTTTGCAGTCTTATTTAACATAGATGTTTATAATTAAACTTACAAAATCTTGTCCTCTGAAACCAAACAGACTAGTCACATATTTTGGTTGTTTCATTATGTATAGGTCCTCTACCAAATTTGTTCAAATGGTGATCCGATGGTCAGACTTGGTTCTGCCCCATGGTTTTCTATAGGATCAACATATACAAAACCATACATGCTAGAGCTTAGATATAGTTTATTTTACATCATAGTACACGTTATCAATCAAGATTGTTCAAATGGTGAGACCTTGGGGTTACATGTAGTTATTTGTAAAGAGGAATTTTCAGGCAAGCGATTACAGGACCATCATGGTCCTATTGTTTATTTTATTTTTCCCTAACCATTAAAGTTCTGAAATTTTATCATGAGCCATTCCTTCTATAGATAAGTCTTTGTTTGCTATCCGGAAAACCATTGATCTTGTGAGATATTTTAGATTATCTGTCTGTCAATTTAAAGGCTAAACCTGGTATAAAAAATATATTTCTTGTAAACCATCATTATATACAGACCCTCAGAAAAGTTTGTTCAAATGGTGATGCCATGGTCAACATTGTTCCTATACTGGGACATCTTATTGCCGGTAGTACCCTACCTGTTGAAGAATCAATTTTTTTGATCCCCTGTCCCATTTCTTGTCCGAGCTCTTCATCTCCCACATGCTTCAATGAATTTTGACATTACTTCACACAATTTCCATAACAAGATGCTGTGTTATGCACATCACCTATCCGACATCTCTCAATGTCAAGGTTCATCCAGTTAAATCATAGAAAAACCTCATGTTAGCAATAGAGGCTGCACTTTTCACTGGATCTTCACACAGGAGCTGTCGGAGGACAGCACACTCGACTTTTGGGGGTCAATTAGAGATTTTTACCCTGATTCTATGTATCTATATCTAATTTGACAAAAGGCAATAATTTGTAAAAAAATGTTGACAAGAGTTTTGTTCTCTTGCCTGTTGTTGGAGGTAATGATGGTGAACAAGTATTGTTTGTTTATTTGGAATTTAACATCGCTTTAACAGTATTTCAGTTATATCGCAACGTCCAGCTCATAACAGGTGGAGGAAGACCCCGGGGGACCTCAGTACACTATTTCAGGCACAGAGTGCACCCAGGTAGAACCACCGACCTACCGTAAGCCAGCTGGGAGGCTTCCTCACATGAAAAATCCGAAGTGCCCAACAAGTATTGTAAGTTACAAAGCAATATCTGTTATGGTTCTGAAAAAAGTGAACTGGTACAAAAAAACTTAACCAAACTTCTATGTTGAAAAAGGGCCATAATTCTTACAAAAGTCATGACAGGATTATAAACTCGTGTATGTTGATGGAGGTAATGATAGTGAATAAGGATTGTAAGTTTTAAGGCAGTATCTTTTATGGTTCTGAAAAAAAGTGAACTAGTACAAAAAACTTAACCAAAATTATAATTTGAAAAAGGGCCATAATTATTACAAAAGCCTTGACAGAGCAGAGTCTGTCTATGGAGGTAATGATGGTGAATAAATATTGTTAGGTCAAAAGCAATATCTCTTAAGATTGTGAAAAGAAGTGAACTGGTACAAAAAACTTAACCAAGGTGTGAGGCTGAAGCGAGTAGGATAGCTAGCCTTTTCCTTGAAAAATCCAGCTAAAAACTGGCCATGATTGTATATGTGAAATCTAGGTAAAATCCGGAAGTGGACTCTCTGGGGTAAAAATCTAGGTCATCCAGTCAAAACATAGAATATTTTTATTTCAGGTAAGAGAATATAGGACCATCATGGTCATCTTGTTGAATGTTTTCATGTTTGTCATTCCATGTTATTATTCATGTGATTTTATTGTCCTTTAATCATTAATCTCATGGTAGAAACTTCATATTTTTGCTCAAAATTTCATCTTTGGATCATTTCAATGTATATACTGTTACTAAATAGATACTGGCTTCATTTTGACCATTTCTAATAGTATTTTGACAAGAGCTTTCATGAATGACTGTGGTGAAAAAATGGCCTTTCATATATTTGAACTTTAAAAGAAAATTATTGTAGGATTCCTCCAAATTCTCTTCAAAAGAAAATCCCATAGAATATTTTATTTCAACTTTATAACAATTTGTCAAATACTGATACTGCACTGAGAGTCTTGTCTGAGGTACAGAAGTGTCTTTCACGAGTTCATAATTGTCGTCCAGGGCATTTACTGGAAAAGGTTTTCTCGATTTTTTGTCAAATTTTTATCTTGTATAAATTTTTAGGTCAATTTTCTGTAAAATCCACCCTGCAAGATTAAAGTTTTTGCCTGGCTTTGTACCATTTTCAGAAACACCTGCTCTCCAATAGTGAAAATCCCATTTCTAAATTACAAGGTTTTATATTTTAAGATTGCTTAGTCAAAACAGTATTTTTGCTCATGAATGTATACAGAAACATATTTGCAATAAAAATGCTAAATACGATCTTGTTATTGTATTTATAAAACCAGTTGCCATATCGATGTGTCTACACCATGGCTTAACTTTGGATTTAGTGTTTTAAATGAATTTCGTTGTTCAAGGCCCTGTGGCACTGAAATGCTTGTGCAGCTAAAAACTTGATATATATTGATCTTGATATATTATTGATTAAGTCCAAAGGGACATTACTATGTACAAATCCAACGTTATTTTGACCAATGAATAGCAACAACAAATCGGTACCAAACATTATGTTTTGGGGAACAGTATCCAAAACTGGGTTAACTTGCCTATTTTCTTTGCATGATTTGTTGGTTTTTAAAATGAATTACACAACATGAAAAGAAACAGATTTTTGGACATTACTGACATGACACTCAAGTAATGTTTGGCAAACATCATAGATTTTCGTCAGTTCTATTGAACTATATATATATATCATTTAAAAAAATGTATTCTGTACTCGTGGTGTATCGGTTATGGCTCATAAAACCTAAATAAGTAAGGAGTGCCATGTGAAACTTGTGGGACCATACCATAACATGCCGATTTAATTCGCTTTAATTCTTCTTGTATCCTGTTTAAGCCGTTGACAATTTATGGACTCATCTAAATAGCACGCGCTATCAGTATTGAAATGACAAACTGTTTGTTTGATTGAACATTTATTGACAATAATAGACAATGGTCCACCAGTATCTAACAACATATACTGGATAATACAGAAGAGCAGATAAAAAGTTCTGAAACTGATAATATACTTGAATTTCTTTTATTACATATAATTATGAAATATCACAATTACTTCAAAATCCAGATAACACGTTCAAATGTGTATCCCCTATATTTGGGCGTTTTAGCTCTTAACTTCACTGTGAGACTCCAAACACCTGCTAATTACATGCAGTAGTCTATCACGATATATTCGAAAAGATCATGTGAGGTGTATTGGTGGAAGGTGAGGCACCATACAGGTACACGTTAAATGGCATGACAACTAAAATCTTTCAGGATCCATTCTTTGTTAATATTGAAACCGCTGGAGAAACTAAGTTGCAGAAACTCCATTCATTAAAAATGCTACCAATTTCTTCAGGATGACAAACAGTCCATATTCTTTTCCATCAGCAGGAATATCCTAAAGCCATAGAAACTGCCATGTGCATCATGGAAATATCAAGAAATAAAATGCATCTTTTTAACCTACTAAAAGGAATGAAATGTGTTAATATAAGTCACAAATATTCTAGAACGGAATTTTAAGGTGACTTGGAAAATGGCTTGTTTCAATATAGCATGGAATTGGGTCAAATTTGTTAATGCTTTGGTATATATTGTTTAACAAATTCACCAAAATTCCTTCATTATCACATATAAAGGCTGATATATTTATAGAAGGTTAACATACTTTGAAACACGTTTCAAAGATCCTACTCTGATTTAGCTTCAATAATTCAGTCAATTTACAATTAACCACTCTATAGGCAATCTCAGAAATTTTTAACTGTTACAAAAACTTGTTGAAAAGAATCATGAAACAAACATAACTGTCACTTCACACACAGATTCAACTATTGATAATAATCATTTTTTCAGAACTACTACCACTGAAATATCTTTTCATCATAGATGTTCAGTGTCACATCTAAATCCTTCCTGTGGTTACTATGAAGACAAATGTCACCGATACTAGTGCCCATATCGGTAAATAAAAAAAAGTTATATAATATTTTTCTGTTATATTTCCAAATAAACAGAAAATTAATAAGACCTGTCAGAAAATGGTGAGGTATAAGTGCAAATTGTACTTAATTTATAGAATGACTCATAAACCAAGCTCGCTCTATTGAGCTTTTTATAATGCTTTTGTTTAAAAAATCTAAAGAAAGTTCTGAGCTAGAATTAAAGACTTCAATTGAAAAGTCTAGCCAGTCAAAGGGTATTAAAGTACATCAGCTGTTTGATGACAAAAAGGGCAGAAACTCTTTTGAATTACTGGAGTAAATCTAACAGTTATCTAACATGCCAAAGACGTGCCATTATGGTATTTGCTGATCATCAAACATTCCTAAATCTAAGGTTAGTATTGAAAGTGTAGGTATAAAACTTTTGAACACCTTGAAGGCTTCCTCACTTGAAAAATTCAAAGTGCCCAAGATTCCAACCCACAGGGGTTAGGGGCCGAGAGATTGCAGGTCAATGACCATAACCACACTGCCATGGAGGCCCCTATGTTTGAACATAGGTTTCCTTTCAAGTGACTATAACTTACACATATCATAAAATGTGACAGCTTTTTGTTCCTTGGCAAAAATAAGCTTGCATTTTTTTATACATACATTGTACTTTTGATGATACTTTTGTATAGCCATCTGCAGGCCTTTATGCCCTGCTACAGCTTGAAATGATGCTCAAATTCATGACTCAAAGATTTGTTGATCACTATTTTGGCCAAGAGACAATCACAAGACAGCTGAATAGCTTTCTCACATAAAAGAATTCAACTCATGGTGAGGCATGAAACCAAAGCAGTGAGGAAGGGGCAAGTTATCTTACAGAAGAGACTGAATCACTTGGCCATGGAAGTCCCTAAGACATAGCAATGAGGTAAAATAAGGCTGACAGGACTGCTTACTTTGCCAAGTCTTATATGTTAAACCTATAATATTTATCCTTGATTGTCGAAAAAACGCTCTGGTAGCAACTTATGTTTATTTGCATCTAATGTAAAATAAATATTCTAAAACTTGTAACTATAATACCTGAGGCCATGGGTTTAAGGCACTCAGCATTTTGCAACTATATCAAACAGGGATTTCTCCTAATAAAGTCAGGTATCCCTCACCGAAAATTAGTGTTCTTTATTATTCAATAATAGGCTTCTTACAAAGAAGTCAAAACTTGGGTCCCACAGGCCATTTAGTCCACATATACTTCACCTATTCAATATGATGACTCACCATAATTATAAGGTTACCTAAGACTGACTTTCTCATCAGCCAATGAAATCACTGATTTTTAAAAACAATAGGTACAGACATCTAAGAAGTAAAATTGCACAGACATGTATGTATATCTAAAAGTTCATAACACCCATAGGAACTGACACTCATATTTCATTGATCATTCAAAGATTTAATTGTTTATGATTATCCATAAGAAACTTGTGATAAGGGTTTTATTTAAGGAAAAATAGTAACAGGTTCTGGCAGAAAAAAACTGAAATTTAATTGTACAAGATATATATTAAAATGTTCTGCAAGGATACCTCAAAATAAATTGTACAAACACAAATTCTAGACTGTATCTTTCCTCACCTATTTACAGTTGATATAAGAAAAAACATTTATCTAAAAACAAAACTAACTTCTGTTTTTTTAATCAAATGTCGCTATGACAGTATTTTAGCATATTGCGACATACAGCTCATTACAGATGAAGGAAGCTCCCTAAGGGGACCTCTGTAAAACGAGAGTACCTGTGCAGAACCACTTACCTACTGTTGGCCAGTTGGAAGCAAAGCAATTTAAACCCACAGCAGTGAAGAGATTGCAAGTCAATGACTTTAACAACTATGTCAGAAAAACAAAAATAAACACTTGTCTGTTCTATTCAGACTGTTACTTACTTTTGAAATTCCCACTCTCTGTTGTCAAGGGGACACACCTGTCGAGTTTTCAACCATCTGGATATACAGTGGAAATGGAACGCATGCTGGAAGAAACAAAATTATCTGTAACAATGGCAACATCATTCAATGTCAGAAATTTGCAGTTACTACAAGAATGAGACTAACATAACAAGAGTGTTAATACCAGCCATAAAAAAGAAAGTTGATATCTGTTTAATTTGTTGACATTCCCATATAGATCTTAAATAATAATTGTACAAAAACTCTGATATAAATCTAATTTAAGACATTGGCAATTAAATCTTAAATCATTTAACAGCAGGATTAACTTCATTTTTCAAATGATAGTAGAAATCTAAGTTTTATATTTTGGAAAAAGAAAGAGAAATTTCCAAGCTAATATCTAAAAGAAAGAAGTATAAAGATTTTGGGCCCAAGTGTTCATCAATTACTGACCAGAGAAACATTTTTCCAGCTCAAGGTCACAACAGCCTTTAACCCTGACCAACTGACCTCATAATAAGTAGGGGTCATGCTGACCAACCCACCTTCCAAGTTGGAAGTCCTAGGGCCTAAGTGTAAATCAGCTTTTGGTTGAGAAAAGTTTACAGCCAAAGATCATCATGACCTTGACCTCTGACCTAATTATCAATTTTATTTATCTGCTGGTTATGTCTGGTATTGACCATTACTGACCGGTTAGAACCTGTACTGTCCACTGCCCAAGTCAATACTCGGTGTTTTGGCAACCCTGGGTTATAGCCAACCTGTCTACCAAGTATGAGGTTCCTGTGCTAAAGTGTTCTTTAGTTACTGATCAGAAATCATCTTTCTAAGCTAAGGGTCATATCACTTTGACATTTGATGACCCACTAACCCCATATTCAGTAGGGATTATCTGCTGGTCATAACCAAGTTGCAAAGTTTGAAGCCCCTAGGCCCATGCATAATGTTTTCTTCAGTTATTGATAGTTAACCCTTAGAATGGATGGACAGTCAGATTATTAAATGCCTTCTGGGGCATAAAATGACAGTGGGAGGAAAGTCATATTTTCTTCAGTTAAGGAAAATTAAAATCATGTCTTCTACAGCTGAAAGGGACAATCCACCCTTGCCCTTCTGTCATTTAATAAAGAGGTAAAAGAAAGAAAAGAAAAAAAGATTTACATTACAAACTCCCCAGGCTACTGTACATTCCTCGCTAGTGGCAGATGCTTGATTGGCTTGACATTCAATACCTGTAGTGGAAAGATGATGTCCAACATTAAAATATGTTCTGTATCATGTCACAGTACAAAAAATCAAGAAGAAATCAGTATAATATATATACAGTTTTAACAACAGCGAGTCAAATTCGTGAACTGTACAATGTCAGTAAGTCGGCCAATAGGAAAATAGAAAATATGAAATTAAACTGAATAAAACCGTTCTAAAGTATATGCTAAGACAAGGCTTTACTGCAAGACCTTCAACCAACAGACCCCCAATAAACAATTCCTGCATGAGAGTTTGGATACAGATCAGCACTTTTTAACCTTTGGGAATTTT
>JAULCC010383983.1:0-11475 GCA_032358795.1 Nuttallia obscurata | reverse complement strand
GCCCGACCAGCAGGCTACTTGCATGGGTTTATCAACTCCACCGATGCAGACATCACTCGACTCAGTCAATATGTTACGTCGAAGACTGGTTAAAAGCATGGAGACCAACTAATAATCTGTTTATGATTGTCAATATTTTGAAAATGTTATCTGATTTTATAAAATTTATTTACACATTTTTCGTCCTTTATAGCCAATCTTCTTTGATGAAACTTCTGGATCTCTAAGTTGTAGTCTTGTTTTCTCATAGTCAGCTGAAATAAAAAGAAATCTAGAGAATTCTACATATAAAAAAACCTCAGGTAAACTTCGACAGATCTCAATAAATCAATAGAATTTATAATTTCATTTCAGAGTAAATTTAACTGATAAACAAAATATTTAAAGTACTTTCATTTTCTATTAGGGGTTGCGAAATGGCCGATGACTGTTCATATCAACCGACTTCACAATATTACCCCACCCACATTAAACATGTTAATTTTTAGTTATTTTTATTCTTCTGACTTTTCCTCTGCAAATTCTTAATACAAGTTCATGATAATGAAAATAAATGTTTTTCATTCGTATACGAGTTGTAGGTATATGACTAAATCCGATAAATCAGCAGAACACACTCCATGTCGAATTGCTGTTCAAATCGGCAATTTTCTTCTCTTATATTCTTATGTATATTTACTTAAACTATCAAATGTACAGTAAACAGTCAGTTTATATAACCGAATATGAATTAAAATTAATCTAACTTATATGTTATCGATTGTCATTGTTCGGGTTGAAGATATGTTAGGGGTTGAACATGATGCGCCTTCGCCTCCAATCGTTAGATGAATGGTGCCGACCGAGGAGTGCCGAGTGTATCGTCTGCAGTTACGATGTAATGCGCATGCGCGAGTTTGATTTGTAATCATAGTACTTGTAATGAAACAGTGGTGCGTCGAGTGTATCGATGTACGAAAAGTTCGTGAATTTTATTTTTTATGTTTCGGAATTGCGTTCGCAATTATTCTACTTTTTATTTATTGTTTATAACATTTTTGGTAAAACGAACAATACGTTAAATATAAAATTTCCTAGGTATTAAATTGAATGATTAAAACCTGTTATACATAGAATAGGTGTAGATAAACAAATGGATGGCTGGAATGCCTACGATGGAATAAAAAATAGTATAATAAGAATATTATTAGAATATTATAATTATGCTAATAATTATGGTAACAGATTATAACAATTACTAAAATAAAAAGATATCATGGTATGTTTATAATAATTTTAGATAATTAACAATTTTACTTAGTTATATCTATTTATAATAAATATAATATATTTCAATATACTATATTGCACATATTTTATGTAAATCATCATGAGAAATATATCAACATCATCACTCTTGCTATTATTCAAACTATAATGGCTATGATAACAACATCATCAGTGATGATGATGATAATAATAGTGACAATTCTGCTGGAGCTTCTTTTGTGGCTGAGACATGACTCTTTTCTACCTTAGTCTAGAGTGTTTTTTTCATGGTACTTGATGGCTGACATTCAAAAACCATGGTGCACCATAGATGTAGATGCCTGTGGTTCAAAATGGCCTTTAGATGTCTGTGGTTCAATATGGCCTGTAGATGTCTGTGGTTCAATATGTCTACTTGTTGCATAGCCGTTGCTGGACAGTCTCCCATTTTAACATATGATGTAGGCTCTAAAAAGCATAAATAGCAGACATCACTACCACGCCAATAATATATGAATAAGCTTATAAAGAGAAAAAAGAGACCATAATGAAATAATAAAAAACTTCTACATAAGAAAAGGTAATTGATAGCTAAATAGCAATGTAGAGACTGCAGAATCAGCAAAATTAAATGAAAAGTGTGTTTCTAAAAGAGTGACTTACTAGTAAAGGTGTCTATGCCTCCAACTAACCCTACTACTGTGGTTCTGGGAAAATATCCCAGGATCTGAAAAAGAATGTTGAAATTTTGGATAATTCTTATACCCATAGTTTCATATATTATCTTAATTTCCCATCTTTAAATCAATAAAGTTTCAACAAATGCTTGTGAGTTACAAATAATCTTTTGTGATAGTTCATAATAACAATCTTTCTCAATCCTGTGAATTAAAAGTAGATCTAGTTCATAATAACAATCTTTCTCAATCCTGTGAATTAAAAGTAGATCTGCCTTCTCCTCATATTCTTCCAATGAATATGGAGCTGGCTCACCACCTGTCTCCATTTATTGAGACCCTGGCCTTTCTTCTTGGTACAGGACTTAATTAAAAGCAAACACAAAAAGTTATTATACTTACTCCAGTCCTAAAATTTCATGTTTTTATAATAGATTGCAATCTCAAAAAAAAAAAAAATAATAATCCCATATTTGTTAGCTATTATACCAACATAGATGCAAAATTGTCTTATATACTTTTCCATGAATTATATGGATTTCTCAATGTAACCTTATAATCTACCGGTGAAATTATAATTATAATTCACTGATCCGGTTCGCCAGTCGTGCAAATATAGCCTTTGCTTTCCACTCGATGAATAGATTCATATCTTACTGAAAAATACAAATATCCTCTATGTATTTCTTTAACAGTTGTATATCTTTAAATCTTGAAAATCTTTATTTTATTGTAAAAGTTTCATTACCTTCAGATCTGAGCACTTCTTTTTCACCTCTTCCTGGGTCCTATTACAAATGCCTACACTGTTAAATCTAAAAGCAATTGATCGACACATTTTGCCAGATAGATACATAATGTGGTTTAACAAGTACTATGATACATAATATTAATTATAAGACAAGTAAAACTAATTTATTGCGGTAGGTCGGTGGTTCTACTCGGGTGCACTCTGTGCCTGAAATAGTGTACAGAGGTCCCCGGGGTCTTCCTCCACCTGTTACGAGCTGGACGTCGCGATATGACTGAAATACTGTTAAAGCGACGTTAAATTCCAAACAAACAAACAAAACTAATTTAAAACTAAGGGGAGTAATTCAGATAAATCACAATGGTGATCTTTCCTACAGTTATTACGTCCCTTTTATTCATTGATAGCTGAAATTGGTAAATATTAATGTTGTCTCTTTGTAATATGGAATATTTTATAACTGAAACATTTAGAAATAAATTTTTTATGCCTCCTGTTCAAACTATTGAGTTTATAATGAACATTTCTGAAAATATTATCCTGGCTTATATTTATAGAGATCTAGTAGATTTGGGAAACATTAAGACATCCGTATCTTTGAATCAATATTTAATCATAGCCTACGACTAAAACGAAGTTAATATAACATGAGCGCGTCACTTGAGAGTAAAATATTGAGTAATAATCAGAAACTGGCAAGATTAACACGATTGCAAATTTAATTAGAAACACTTTCCATTGGAATCATAAAGTAGTTTACACCAAAAATAACTTACTTCTCTGTTACTGCTGCCGAGAACGAACTCTTAGCAGCCGCAGTAACGTTAGAGCTAAATTTGTGGTCGACAATCTCACTGGATGTGACATTGTCAACCAAAGACAGGACCTCCGACTCAGACCAATTCGCTCTGTTTATAGCCTTGTTGTCATCTTTTAGATGTTAATGTCGGTCGGCAGACGATGTTTTGTTTACCTTATCGACGGGCGCTTGAAATTTCTTACAGACGCTTGTTATTCACTTCCATTTTAAAGAGTTACGATTTTCTCCAACGTACGAAGTTCGTACGAAACTAAGTTGGCACGAAGTGTTTAATAGAGCACTTGTTGAAAAATTCGTACGAATATTCCTATGAAAGAATTTAAGAAAAAATTAAGAAAGTTCTTTAATAAAACGTCCCCCTTATCAGAGGGATCCTTCGTTATTCCAACGATATGGGTCTACTTTATGTGCTATATCCCAGATTTGATCGTGGTAATGAATAGGTTAATGAGCTGTATTCCAGGAAAAAGGGGGTTTCAGACTTGCAAATAGTATTGACCAAGATCAGCTGCTGCACTAAAACAAAGCATCTGATCATAGTCTGCATAATATTCTTAGGTATAGTTGTGGATATATTGAATTTAGGGTGTCCGAAAAGAAAGGTAACACTTTCATTTGTTCAGAATTTGATTTAATGATAGAGAATGTGTCTTAACATTCGCACGCATATAGAACAAATATGTTATTGTTTTGAGTTAAAAACCTGGAGCTAATAATATCAAACAATATCTTTTTTACATGTATTTAAATACAAAGTATCTTTTGCGTCATTTCAGTAAATTATGATGTTCTCCAGATGACCGCCCTTCATTAGCTCTCCCTGTTTCACTCCCGCTATGAAATTGTCTTTTACATATCCACACATTTCTACGCTGCTCTTCTTCAGATCCCGTTCGATGTTTCTTTATAGCAGACTTAGGTCTGTAAACAGTCGACTTCAGGTAGCCCTAGAGAAAGAAGTTTTCGTGTTCAAAACGACTGTGTGCAGGCCAAGATTGTCCCAAATCCTTGACTGCAGGGTATCGTCGGGAAATTACCCAATCGCCAAATATTTCATGTAAATAGTCTAATGTTAATTATTATAGTGATACTTGCTAAAGTCCATGTGATAGCATGTTGTAAGCATTTACTGTTCATCATGAAATCTGTGGTAATAAAATTTGGTTTAACGGTAACTTTGTTAGCCGCAAGAGAACATGGCTTACAGTCTTCAGGATGTCACACGGTTGATCTGGCGTAAAGGAATTGCTGATTGTAATTTTTCTTCTGTGGTGGAAGTGCAACTGCCGAAAGCTATAGATCTGATTAGGTTATAATTTGCCACTTGTGCCTTGCTGACTAAGGTTGGGGTGATCCAGGTAGAATAAGATAGTTAAGTTTAAGTTCTGTT
This sequence comes from Nuttallia obscurata, assembly GCA_032358795.1. NCBI lineage: Eukaryota > Metazoa > Mollusca > Bivalvia > Cardiida > Psammobiidae > Nuttallia > Nuttallia obscurata. The sequence goes on along the minus strand of JAULCC010383983.1, from coordinate 6,589 downwards.
CTGTTCATGACGGTGAAAGTTTTTGACTGGTATGCTTTATGGACATTGCTGCGAATTCTGTGGCGAGCGTCTTCTGGTCACTTGAAAGTGTTTGCCAGTTCTTATGTGGCCAGCGAAAATCTGAGATTTGGATGCTTTCTTCAGGCACTTATGTCCATTCTCGTCATGCGGGTGGAAGAAGTGGCATACTACCATTTGCCAACAAAGTTTTAGCTCTAAATTGAAGATTGCCTGGACAGTTGGAGTTGATGGTTTTTGGTGTGGGTATATATAGAGGAGCAGGTTGAACGGGTGTGGTCTGATGGCTGGGAGCTGGTTGATAAGTGTTCTTTGGAGATTCCGGGTTGTGACTAGGGCTTGTTCTTCCTTCCCATAGAGAAAATGATAAAGGGGTCCTTAAAATTTCTGTGTCAGGACTCAAGTGATGAAAAGAGTTTGTTGAGGTTAGAAGATGAGAAGCGGTCAATTCCGTGATGGTTGCCTCCGGCAAAGAAGAAAGTCCGTCATTTGCATCAGTTGCTTCTCTTGGAGATGATAAAGGAGATAGTTGATATCTTGAAGATGATAGAGGAGAAAGTTGAGGTCTTGGTGCTAGTAGAGGCGATTGTTGAGGTCTTGGAGAGGGTAGGGATGGTTGAGGTCTTGGAGGGGGTAGAGATGGTTGAGGTCTTGGAAATGATAGAGATGGTTAAGGTCTTGGAGAGGGTATAAATGGTTTAGGTCTTGAAGAGGATGAAGATGGTAGAGGTCTTGGAGATGATAGATGTGGTTCAGGTCTTGGAGATTGTATAGAAGAAGGTTGAGGAGATGGTTCAGGTCTTATTACTTTGAAGGGTTGTGAAGACTGCTGTAGGATGGTCAATACATATTTCGAATTGATACCTTGAAGAGAGGCAACATCTTGTTTTAGGGTAATGTATTCTGTAATAAATTTCCAAGAAGAAGTAGGGCAGAAGAAAGATGGGTCTAAAGATGCCATTCTCCGAGTTACTGATGAGATTTCCCTCGGGTCAGTTAGAAGGTCCAAAGTGAATTTTGCGAGAAATAGCTGCTGATCTGCATCACGGAAGAGGCATTTGACTTCGTTGCTTGCAATGGAGACGGGCAGAAGTTCTAAGTCTGTTTATCTGCTTCTTTAAGTGGCTTTTCCTTTAGGTCTAACATGTTCTTGTTTTTTTTCCTTTCTGCCACCCCACCATCCACTTTGAGTTGCCAGTCGTACGTCCGGTTGCCCACTTTGCCACCAGATCTCTTGCATACTTAGCCTCTGGGGCATCAAAATCTTCTTAGTCAAATAGTTGCTTGTATGCCTCCGTCCGGATCCACTGCAAAATAGAAGCAGTTGTTGGTACTCAATACCTTTGGAGGTACCATTTCATGTTCACGTGGATGAGCTGCTCTCATATGTCGCCTAAAATCCACCTAAATTCTCTTAGCTTGTCTTCATAGCACAAAGCACATATCAGACGTACATGTTTGTGGTTGGCTTTGATGTTGTGAAGAACCAATTCTCTCTGTCTCTTTGAGAAGAAAGTCAAAGGGCAGTGGTCACAGAGGAATATCATGGTCACTCTGAAGTATATCAGAACTAGTACCTAGAGTTAAATACGACTTTAAATAGATAATCAAAGGAATCTAATCTATTCCGAGTAGAATTTATTTATAGTAATTAAAAACAAGTTCCTTAAGCAATGCTTACCTATAAAAATGAAAGTTCTTTAAGTTATGAAGAAATTTTCTAAGTATTATGTAAGCTGTTGGATGGTGCAACTGACGACGATTACCGCGTCTGCCCGCCTTTTATAGGCGTCAGTTCTTGTCCAGCTGATGCTGACTGCTGCTAGCCTATCAAAATTTGCAAGCATTTACGCTTAACAAAACATGTAATGCGGTTTTGAGCAAAGAAAATCAGCATCAGCTTGGTTAAAAACCTTGTTCACACAAAACTCTATAACAAGTAAAAGGCATTTTCTAGTCATAAACCAGATCAACTATAAATTTAAATATAATATGTGCATTTATTACAAAAACGTAAAAAATGCCGACAGGATTTATCATTTTCCTCCGCGCTTAAACTAAACAAAATAGTTTTGGAACGCCAGATATATGTATTTCTAATTAATCATCACTTTTGCGGATAACAACAATAATAAAACCTTATTTTTTTAATCTACAACATGTAACTCACATATTTATAACTATGAAAGTGATTCTCATGATGAAGTTGGATTCCTGCGCACAAATTACATGTACACAGAAGTTTGTAAACATCAACTCGTCAGCATGCTTTCAGTTAAAATTTACGTTGTTTACAGTGATGAAATTAACTTATTAAGTGATGGAAGAGTTAGATACTTCTTCCTGCAACTGTACTTACATGGAATACTACATATTATAAAGCAAACATGAATTTAAACAGCTATTCTGCCTAAGTAACACCGGTGATTTGCAGATTCCAAAGAACTTCAATGTACCTTCAGGTCATTACAGTATTATACCTCTTGTAAAGTAAAATTGAATGGTTTTAAATTTCCTTTCTCAGTCTATAATACATTTTACTTTTTGTGATTTTTCTCAGACTTTGATAAATGAGAGTCTTCTGGACTGTTAATGACAGACAGTGTCCATCAGATTAAACATTCACTATCAATCTGGCTTTCGGTTGTAAGTATTGTTTTTTCAATTCCCATCCAGAGAATGACAGATCATCTACGACAAGGTCTTACACAGTTGGCTCATCTGCAGCATGCCCTTTGTTGTTGGTCCACTATGCCGGTATTTCTACTCTGTTTATTGAAGTATACATTATCTCGTGAAGTCTGATTTTCCCAAGTCTTGAATGGCTGTTACGAAAGATGGTGAAAAGTCAACATCTGTGAATATTTCAGGGCACAGCGGATTTATAACAGCAATCTGGAATCCGCGCATGATGTTTTAAGGGTGGCAGTAACGAGTAATGTTTTGCTCAAAATGCTTGGCAAATCATAAATTGTGATGGTTTTCCCGTACTATTCCTCGCCCATTTATCCTGTTTATACTGTATTGCCAAAGGACCATAGACCGATAGATCCGATTGCTGGAGCATGTGTGAGGTGTGTGGAAGGAATGACACTATAACGGCACCGTGTTGCTTTGCGTAATCCAGGACTGGTATGCTTAGAGGAGAGGAATGGTTGTCTAGCAAAAGAAGCACATGTTTTTCTTTACTAGGTCGGACATTGTAACATTCTCAATTTGTCTATTTTAGATCATGTATGACAAACGGATCCATATATTTAAGAAATAAGACAAGACCCTTCTTTTTTACCGTTTTTTCCCGATAAATATGGGTAGGGTGAGCTTCGCTAATTTATTAAACCCTGAGGACTGACTTAATTGTATTGAAATGTTACTTACTTCTCTGTCGGAAGTATAAGCGGAATATTCTGCGTTGTTGGCACTGTTTGTACTTTTTTCTAGTTTGCTCGTCATGCGGTGAAGCTTGGGGATTGAGCAGTGGTGGCGGTATGTTTTCTATAGCTTGTTTTCTCTGTTGCGTTTTCAGGTTACTGATCCCAATCTTGAGATGTAACATGAAGTCACTCGTTTCAAGCATATCTGCTTCATCCTCATTAGTTTCTGATAAGACCTTCTCGTTACATTCCTCTAGTGATTTAAATTTGGTCTGCAGAATGCAAAGTTTCGTGTGAAATTGTACATCGTCCTCTACAGAAGCTTCTAATTTCTCTAAATATCTCGCAGTAACTGCTTTTTGAGCGCCCCTTATCTTTTTAACTTGGATAATTCCATTGTTCTCTCTTTTTGGTCACGGCATCAAAATGAAGGTTATAGAAAATACTATTTCGCGGTGTGTTTTTATCTCAATCTTTATTAACCGGAAGAAACAACAATATCAACGGAAAAGTGATGTCTTGTGACGGTGAGGTTGAATTTGATCCCGCAATGGTGACGTCGTGGGTGTTCCCGCCTAAGGCGCTGCATTTATGTTTCTCGACATGTATCTATTGTCTATATCGGCCTCCGTGGCCGAGTGGTTATAGTCGTTGACTTGCAATATTTCAGCCCCTCACCACTGTGGGTTCGAATTCCGGCCTGGGCACTTCGGATTTTTCAAGTGAGGAGGCCTTCAAGCTGGCTTGCGGTAGGTCGGTGGTTCTATCCGGGTGAAATCTGTGCCTGAAATAGTGAACAGGGGTCCCCTTGGGTCTTCCTCCACCTGTAATGAGCTGGACGTCGTGATATGACTTAAAATACTGTAAAAGTGACGTTAAATTCCAAATAAACAAACAAAACAAAATCTATTGTTATTAAGTTGTCTTTCTGCTGCAGATATATAATGGTCTTTTTCCATTACAGTTACTGCTGAGCCCTTGCGGCTGGTTTGATATATCGTTTCTTAGTTTTAATGTTTGTAAAGCTTTCCTTTCAGCAAGGATAAGATTGTTAGAGTGAGTAAATTTTGACTTGTGTAAAGGATATTGGCTTCAATGTCCTGTATAAGTGATTCAAAATTATTTTGGCTGTTTTGGTGGTTTCATATTACTTTTTTAACTTACAATACTTATCCGAGTTTAATATGCTGTCAGTTTGTATGTCCACCGGAGATAAATTGGTAGATTCAACATCTGTGCTGCAGTTGGTACCTGTATCATCAAGGCTAGTGGATTGTTTCTTAGTGTTGTCATAATGTGGTGCTGGTTTGTGAAAGTGTGAATTAAGTCGAAAACGTCTACTGAAAGCTTTAGTGTCGAAAATTACCTACTCCACGTCATATGCTGAAAAATTTGGACAGGAATTTAGCCCTTTCGCTTTTTAAAATATTATAATAGACCACTTTTGAAAATATTTTTCAATTTTGTGTCGCCCTTTCGGAGAAAGTGAGATCTCTAGGAATTGCTTTGCCCGTCCGTCCGTCACAGAAACTTGACGTTGGCTAAAACTTTACCATTGATTAACATTTCTTCTTCAAATTTTCAAATATCTTACTAACTGCAACTGAGTCGTGATGCCGTCAAATTATGTAGGTCAGTATCGTATATGACAGAGTTGTATCCCCCTTTTTGTTATCAAATTTTGTCATAAAACTTAACATGCTTTAACTTTGCCATTTATATATATATCTATTTCAAACTTTCAAAATGTATTGCTTATGACAACAGGGTAATGATGCTCTCAAATTATGTAGATCAGTGTCAAACTTTACAGAGTTATTCCCCTGTTTTTACATAGATTTTTTGATTATCTGACAACATGCAAGAGGGCGACACATGTTCTACTGAACACTCATCTAGTCAAATGTAAAAAACACTGTATGTCTGGTGCAATATGCAAGGTAGTTACATGTAAGTCATCTGCATCAGGTTTCAGAAGAAGAGGCATCCAGAGTTATCTGTATATCTTAATGCTTGTGGTATAAGAAATGACATGACACCTTTCAAATAACTCAAGTTTATTTCCTTAATGACAGAAAGTAGAGGAAAGGAAAACAAAATGGTGTTATTACTGAATAACTGTGTTCTTCTTTGTTGGTATCAATAGTAGATAATAACTGAATTATTTATTCAAAATTTAACATAAGGTTAACATATTCTAGTTATCTCTTATGCATACAAACCCAAAATAAAATAGTCATACCAAAAATGAAATAGCATACAAAAAATAAAATAAAATAGCAATAGAAATATTAAATAAAAATAGCCATACAAAGAATGAAATAAAATAGCCGTACACAAAAATGAAAAACAGACATACAAAAATAGACATACAAAAATAGAAATTGTCACGCAGTAAAAAAGAAATGGCCATAGAAAATAACCATAAAAAAGACACAAAAAAAGGTTAATACAACAACTCAATGAATTAGGGTATGTTTGAGTGAATGAGAAACATTGGTACACATGTATCAGACTTGATGTTTATATCTTCTATTACCTTTGTTTGTCTTCAGAATGATGTACCAGCTGCCAGAAGTATCCTGGCACTTGCCTTCCAGGCCAACCCTAACAGTGAAGAAATCTGGCTGGCTGCCGTTAAACTGGAAAGTGAAAACAACGAGTTTGAGAGAGCCAGGCGTCTATTACAGAAGGCCCGAGCTAGTGCTCCAACAGCAAGGGTAAGATGATTACACATACATGCTTGACTTATGAGTGCCGAGTATGGTCTGTTGTACTATTATCAATACGAGGGGCATTCTGAAAGTTCTGATAATAGATCCGGATTTATTAAACTGCTACTACCTGGTCAAATCTGGCTAGTTGTGTCCCTCAAAGTATTCTCCTATGACCTGTACACACTTTATGAGGCGTTTAATCCATTTGGAAAATGCATTTTTATAGTCTGACTTAGGTATAGTGCTAGTGCATTGGTACATAGCACACCCACAGCCATGCAGGACTCAGACCAATGACCCCTGAGACACTGATTGATGTGTGCAGTCAGCCAAAAGTCGCATGATGATAGGTCTGGACTGTATGGGGGATGTGGCAAAGTATGAAGTCCGATGGTTTTTAAATAATCCCTCACAACGGCTAAGGTTTGTGCTGGGCCGTTATCATGGAGTAGTCCAAGTAACCTCACTCCTGTTCGTGGA
>JAULCC010383872.1:0-11475 GCA_032358795.1 Nuttallia obscurata | reverse complement strand
TTTTCAAAGTTTTCACTATATACATATAAGGAAAACTGACTCCACCCCCTGGCGGCCATGTTTTTTTTATAGATCAAGATTATTTGAACAACCTTTGTAGTGGGTCATCCAAGAAACATTTATGCCAAATTATTTTCAAATCTGGCCTCTAGTTTTGGAGAAGAATATTTTCAAAGTTTTCACTATATACATATATAGAAAAATGACTCCGTCCCCTGGCAGCCATGTTTCTTTACAGATCAAAATAATTTGAACAATCTTTGTAAAGGGTCACACAAGGCATATGTGCCAAATTATTTTCAAATCTGGCCTCTTGTTTTGGAGAAGAAGATTTTTAAAGTTTTGAACAACTTTGAAAGAGGATCACCCAAGGAACATTCTGGTAAAGTTTTATTACAACTGGCCAAGCTGTTTAGGAGGAGATGAGGTTTAAAGCAAATGTTGACAGACGGATGACAGACGGACTACGGACGACAGACGGACGATGGACAAAGGCAGGTCACAATAGCCCACCATGAGCCTCTGGATCAATTGAGCTAAAAATGAATAATTATAGATCTTAAGATCCTTCAAAATAAAAAGTACAATTTCATCTTATACCTGATCTGCAAACTTTTTCCCGTTTGCATGTGAGGTGTCTGGCCCAAAGTAGCCAGTTCCATCATCCTTACAGCCATCATGTGACCAGTAGCTGAAGTCAAAGTTGAACTTCTTTGGCTCACTGCTACCAGCTGGATCTGTTATACATGTTTGAGCGCCATTCATCTCAATGATGAGCTGAGCATTTCTGTCTCGTTCGCGACCATTGTGATCCAAGGTTAAAGAAAAACTGTGAACAATTTGAGGTTGGTCATACCTTAAAAACAAAATGTTTGCTAAAATGCACTATTTGCTGAACTGTATAACAAAAAAAAGTGATAACAATGGAGGAGAGACGCTCTCATCAAGAAATTTTAATTGGATGTCAAAGGAGGTGTATACCACAGTGTTGATTTCAATAACTTGTCACTGCTTTGCCACATGCATTATCAAATACCATTGCTCTACTGGTCTTTCCATCAATACAAGTCGTTTTATACGTGATGAATTTTTAAAGAAAAAATATGCCAATAACGGTAACCATGCATAAATACAATTGTTACTTTTGAAAGTCGGTGACTGAAGCTCTCCGATTTGTTTTATGAAAGACCTGGATCCCAAAAGATAACCAGTGTTCAAGCATGGAGAAAGATAAAAGGACAAATAAATAGATGAGTGTACAGAAAATTTGAACTGCAGACTCATCTAATTCAGCTTCAAAAATCTGGCTAGACAGATGTAATATGTAAGTTACCTATCAGTCTAATTCAGCTTCAAAATCCAGCTTGACAGAAGTAATTTGTTAGTTACCTATCAGTTTATTTCGATTTTAAGACACACTAACACAGATCATGACGTATGGAGACTTTTACAACTTTAAATGGTGAAGGAAGACCTCAGGTGCCCCTGGGTAGAACTGACAGAATGTCTACACTTCTGCAAGCTAGCTGGATGGCTCCTCACATGAAAGATTGTGTGATCAAAGCCGGGATTCAAACACACTGGGGTGAAGGGCCTGGTGGTTACAAGTCAGTGAATCTAAACACTGAGCCATGAAGGTCCCTATCTGTAGAATGATGTTGATTCTTCATCTATATACCTCCTGAAGAGCAGACAAAATGAGCCTGAGTCTAGACTTTTTTTTTTAACTTTAATGACTATGAAGTCATTGCACAAATTCTACTTAGAGCTTTAAAATTAATACAACGATTTAGGTGAATGAGAAATTAAACAAACAAAGAGCCCTACACCCAAAACAGGATCCAACCATTAAGTATAACCTACTTATAACTGCTTTAGCTGGGAAGAAAGCTTGCTTTTTTAAACATTCACTAAGGTTACTCAGACAGCAGGTTATTGACAGATATCAGTATTTCTTCTTATTCGTCGACAGATCAATACTATCAATCCAATACTAACCAAAATATTAAACTTTGAAAAGATAATATTGCCTGGAGATAAAATTTCAAATGAGATGGGAGCTAAAGTGGTACGGTGATTGTAAAGCTACTAATAAGCTTATAACCTACTTATAACTGCCTTAATTAACTTGGAGTAAAGCATTTTTTTTAATACAGGGGGAAATGAGAGTGTCTAGCCGATTGATTAGTATTTTCTTATGCTGCAGGATGAAAAATGTTATAGTTGTAACTCTGTTCTGAGTGAAAGAACTCATTAAGGGTAAAAAAAAGTCTTTAACATAGATCTCTATACTGATTTCAACTGCATTGAACTTATTTTTAAAAGTACTTAATTCAGCTTACACAAGACAAAATATTCTGCAATCATCTATATATATATTATCATAAACATGAATATTCAAAATGCATGACTTACTGATCTTAATTACTATCCACGAAACAAATCCTACCAGAGTGCCCTACAGATTCTACATCACTATGAATTGCCCCTCTTCTCAAATTTGGACAAGCACGGTCTTGAAGGCGTCACTCAGCAAGACCTACTCAAAATACCATACAAATCTACTCTTGACAACAAAGTCGACCACCGTAAATAAAATAAACACTCAAAATCGAAATAAATCCACATACGTCTAGATATGGAGCTAAACTTTCATTGGCAATTGAAACGTCTTATCAATAACCATTGATTTAACCGGTGCCCTTTCAAGCCGTGTTATCATAAAACCAATATAAAAAGGATATAAAAGGTCTAACGCGCACCGCCACCTTTACGTTTTCTTCCGACATGTCTGCTAAACAAGGATTTGGCACAAATTTCCAGAAATGTCACACGATCCGATTGCGATGAAGTTTAATTCCAATCTCTTCTGATTAATTAACAGGTCCTTACGGCAGCCATATTGGATACATGTATATTGGCTGTTAGGCGGCGTTTGATTGGTTGCTAAGCGCGCGCAGCTAAACAGCACCAAGACAAACCGTATTATGCACAGGTAGTTGGTTGTATATCTGTGTGTGAATAAAAATATAGAATTATGTTCTGTGTATGTTTAAGACGATGAGCCTTTATATGGCTTATACACTTTGAAGCTTGTTCTAATCTTAGCAAAACAAACAATATATAGATGGATGGTTCGATGGATGGAAAGACGGAAAAATGAATGGACTAATTAATGAAAGAGTAATTGCATAGGTGAACAAATAAATAGATAACACATTTATGAATGAATGAATGAATGAATGAATGAATGAATGCACGAATGAATGAAAAGTACTTGGAAATAAATAAAAACATAAATGTCTGAAAAATGGATCAATATAAAGGTTCCTTCATTAGTCCCTTCAATCAGATCTGCAAATAATCATAACTATTGATGCAGATAAGAAGAATATTTGAGGCCTATGTCAATAATGTAGACCTCACCGGTGACAGATGCAGCATTACACATTCGAAGTTTGACCAAACTTTTAATTTGCGATACTTTAAGAATAATTAAGAGGTTTGTTGATGCTTGTGTGACATGCCTGAAAGATTACTGCGTGTTAGTATCAAGTTTTTATAAACATTTTTCTATCTAAGACTGAAACAATAATTTGTAGGCAGACACATAGCTTTCTATAAAGAGATAATATGTCTCTTTTTGTATATTGACTGAATGTCTTGTTCTGATCGGTAAAATTGCATACAGGCTATATAACGGACTGATGTCGAGTTGTGTCTGCAAAAACGACAACATTCATATATTTGATTAATATGTATATAATGTGAGTTGGCATTGTACATATTGTTACAAAAAATTCAGTAAATCAGTTGAGTTTGTCCAATGTCATGCATGCGTGTCGTTTACACTAAGCACTTGCCTATTACCAACGGGACAGGTTCAAGTCATTTGCAAAAACTGTATAGGAAGATAGTGTTTAAAACCTTGGTAACCGCTTACAGCTGACTGTCTTGATATAATTGACTTTAAAGTTAAAGTTTTGTAAAAGATGCGTGTGCTTTAACATAACAACAACTGTGTGTTTTATGTTCACATCAGCTGGCGGTTTTTAATTCAGTTTAGGAAACCATCGAGACTTAATATGTATAAGCAACAATCAATACTTAGTAGTGTTTGCCTGGCTTCTTTCACTCTCTTGCACTTCCAGTTCATTCAGATTGTTATGTGAGTGTAAGGAACGGCAAACCTGTGGGAGAGAGTGTGCTACTTTAACTGTATTGGAAACCGGCGAGTAGATATGTATTTTGAAGTTATAATACTGTCACATCAAGCGCCTGTGAAATGTGTCTCTCCACTGGAGCGGAACTGTTTCAAGTTGAATTGGCTATATTATGACTAGTTGTGGATACGCGGTTGGTTTTATGTAAAGAAAGACTATTTCAAAACGCCATATATGTTTCACGTCAGAACATTCAGGCGATAATTGAACATATATGTGTCTACCACCACCCACGTTCTAATCAATTACGTCAGAAACGGTCTTGTTTTTTACCCCATAAATATTCTGCAGACGTGTCTCGAAGTTTATTAAATGGGATATATATATATAATATATATGGCAAGAGGTCATTATTTATGATTTACTATATTTATCAAAGTGTACCTAATACTTGCCACGTCAAGTCGGTACACTATATATATTTTGATGGCACCTTTACATGTCTAGATATTTATAGGTTGATATAGATTGCCCAACCGTATTTTGTGATATTTTCACAGCGGCCATTTAGGTTAAACGATCCTCGATCATATCTACTTTATTTCTGTAAACGGTTATTTAGATAGCCACTATTTATCCATTAAGGCGATGTACATTGCAGCATAACGAAATTATAAAGGTGGAAATCATTGTAAACATAGTTTTGTTTAAAAGCCTCATGATATATTGTCTCGTTTTAAGACCACTATAGTATATATGTGACGGAGACTGCAAAACAAAATAACCGTTACCGAATAATAGACACTCTTGTATTGGCAAGAAAACGTGAGTGTAATAGGTATAAATCTATAAACACTTGAGATAGGAAATATATTTTCCGCATTCCTCCTCATCGTCATATAATTATGCTGCACTGTGGTTATTGAAAAGGATGTAGATTATATTTTTGAAATTCATAAATTTAAGGAGAAAGTTTGTTTCTACGTGTCTATATCAATACAACTTAATGGTGTGTGGCTCATATGCATGGTAGATTTAAGAAGGATTTAACTTAATCATATGCCCGGCTAGCATATAGATATATCACTTCTCATGGATCTATGAGCTGTATTCAAACAGACCACCGACTGCGTTTAAAATTCAACTGAAATACGTACTATATCTAACTATATATAGTCTTGTACCTATCTTGCGCTAACGATTTAAAAGTCTTTATCCATATATTCAAATGAAAGTTTGAAAGGATCTATTTTGTGTTAAAATAAGATATATCGGGGCGCAGTTTGTCATTTAACATTTAAACGTCGTTGTTTACTTTACACATTAACTAGAGGCGAGTTTGAGGACATAAATACCCTTGTACCTACTGTCAAGGCTTAGTTTTTAAAAAGGCAGGTCAACAATAAAGTATTTTGCACATCTTTATGAACTATTAAGTAAGGTTACACTTTTTAAAACGATGCTCTAAGAGATGGTGCCTATTTATGTAAATATTGATGGTAGCAAATATCGCGAACACTTCCACTGTTTAAGTGAAAATTTAGGAAAACCGTTCAGATTTTTTTCGGAATTCATTTCTCTGAAAATAAGTATCTACTTTTCTAACATACCATATAGAAAAAAGATTTTTTCGTTTAGTGTTTATTTTAGCGAATTATTAGTGTTTTGTGACAATCTTTTACTCCATTGCTGAGCCAATCCTATACATAATTGTTGCTTTATTTTCAGGTAACCATTTAGTTTTAAAATCAAAAAAATAATATAGCATTTATAAAACTTGAATATTTCAGCAAATGTCTGGAAAGGTATGCAAAAAAGTATTTTTTTGTTCCAAAAACACCGTTAAATTGTTTGAATAGTTTTGTTTTTTTGCCGTTAACCAAATTGCAAAAGTACATTGGGATTATTATGGTGATAGGCTATGTATCGCACATCCACACTATAATTAAGTTATTAATGTAAAAATTCTGCCGTCTTTATTTTTGAGATATGTTTCGGATTGAAGTAAATTTGAAATATGCACGTATATATACATTCTAGACATATTGTATAGAGAGAGGCGCACTGGTGTAATGCAAACGAATGTCTTCGTGCTAGTACTTTTTTTCGTGTTCATTCTCATCTTAAAAAACTAAAAAACCTCCTACAAAGCGGAGTCATAAAGAAACATCACTCTGTTGAATACCACTTGATAACCACGCTACCATAACTATGTGGTTTCATCTAAAACCTACATTATCTAAAGATAGATAAATGCCTTCAATGGGAATTGTCTGCCTGGCAAGTTGAAATGTATATTGTAGAGCAAACCGAAGACAACAAACTAAGGGGATAAACTCTGGTGTTCTTATTGATCTGACTGAAAAACATACAGAGTTATCTTTTCAGAATGTTAGCTTTTAAAAATGCATTTCTACGTTGGCACTAAGGTGACATCCCGAGTTATTGATTTTTTTAAGATGGGAAAACGAAAGTTCGTTTTCCCGAGTTAAAAAAAAAATAACTCAGGAAATCAAACTCTTGATTCGTTGTCCTGAGTTTTTTTTTTAAAATCGGGATGTCATAGATGCAATTAAACCGGCAGTTACATTGGTGTCATTATGATGAGCGATGATCAATTTTATTATATTTGTATTTAAAGGACGTGAGTATATAGGGAATATGACGTTGTGCAGTAGAGTTACGTCTCTTTGTATTTTACTCGACCAAGTGAAAATTGACATCTCGACGTCGAGGGAAATTATAAATTTGCTACACTCCGAGTAGTAAACACTAAAAGATTTAACGCTTCGGCAACGTTTATTGTTTCAATGAAATATACCAAAAAGTTATTGTTTTTTTCACAGTGAACTTCATTTTCCCTGAAGAACTTTTTCTTAGCATATGCTCTAATTTCCGACGAACAAACTGCTTAATATTTCCAACATCTGTAAAAAAACATTCAAAAGTTAATATTAAAATTTCAAAGATTTTTTTCTCAAAATGTCAGATTTCAAATTGAAATTTTAATTCTAGCTTGTGATAATGTAAATTTGTATTTGTGCTTTATTATTATTGTTGAATGCATGTCGCCTGCGTCTATATTGTCACTGTTTTCTATTCAATTTTGAAGAAAGTCAGGTTATTTATCGAAACTCGGGTTGAGATGCAAAACTGTAATAATTTTTCAAAGTCTGCGTTCAAAAACTGCACTGTTGTAACCGAATGGTTCTTTGACAATATCACATCGTATTGTGCGGAGTCAATAACTGTAAAATTGTTATGGAAATCTTGCACGCGCTTTAGCATCGCCGTCCACGAAACAACTTTTGTAGTTTTGCTTAAAACAAATTGCACAACACTAACTAACACTATAAGTTCTAAACATCTACATGTAGAGACAAACAATTTAACATTAAAAATCCCATGAAGAGAAAGCCAAAGAAACTATTCAGTGTATATTTTCAACTATTGCAGATAATAAACTCCAAAAGATTGTATATAACAGCTTCACAAAGTACAACTGAAACTAGAGATTGAGTTTACTAGGAATTTAACGTCGCTTAAACAGTATTTCAGTCATATCGTGACGTCTAGCTCATTATAGGTGGAGGAAGACCCCGGGAACATCTGTACACTATTTCAGCCAAAGAGTGCACCCGGATAGAACCACTGACGTACAGCAATCCAGCTGGGAAGCTTCCTCACTTGAAAACTCCGAAGTGCCCAGACCGGGATTCGAACAGTGGTGAGGGACTGAGAGGTTGCAAAGCAATGAGCATAACCACTCGGCCACGGAGGCCCCCAGGTACTGATTGATAAAATCTCTAACAAGAAGTTGTTTCATTGTTGGTCAAAATACTAAAACGTGTTATTTAAAACTTCTTCGTGAATAGTTACATAGGTTGACATGGTGATGACTTTCTCATCGACATACGAATTATACGATACTTATAAATTTATCCAACATGTTTCAAAAATATTTCTTTTTTTTATCACGGTATTTATATTTTTCTTTTATTGTAAGTGATTAATGAAATATACCTTCAGTCTCAAACCTTTCGGGACAACCCTTGTTTATACGATATGGGGTCGTGGGGCACACAATCTACTTAAATTCACCTTGACACTCAATGTGGAGTGCTTACATTTCTGTGTCATTTTCAGAGAAGGTTTAGTAAATAGTGACAGTTTACATTAGTGTGAATTAAATGACACATGTCACCTCGAGTGATTAATTTCATATTTACCGCGACATAGTTCGCTGTAAAGTCTGTATTTTAACTTTTTTTAAAGCAATTATGGCAGATGGCGAATTAAAAGAAAATGAATCATTATTCACAAACAGATTTTAAAAATCCTACCACACTATCTCACTTATCTCATTAAATATGAAATGAGAATATTTATGACACGGTCTCGAACTAGTCAGTATTTTTAGATGAGAGCATAGACACGACACATTAAGTGAATTTTAATAGTACGCTCTCTGCTTTATATAGAATTACACGACCACTTTATTACATTTTTATTATGTTTTGCATATCCTTTACGGAGAAAATGAGATGCAAGGGTACCACCTTATCAATCCATCCGCCTTTCGTAAAGGCATAACACAAGTTTTTTTCATATAAAATGTTCAGCGTATCAGCAGTTTTAATAATCTTACTGCCTTCATATAATCTAATGAAAGATGAAACCATGCCTTTGAAATAACATTTTTCTAATGTCGTTTTAGTTTAGTTAAGGATCTCGTTGCATGCAGGACAATAGCAGATTGGAGAAATTTTAGATTCCAAATTAATACAAATAGAAATTCTTTATTTCACCCAGTTCATGTTAAAATATGAATACACGATGTACAATTAATATACACATGAAATACAAAAATAATGCATGCACAATGCATGCTCATGCATTTGCATTCACAATAGGTTCAAATCTATAATCTGTAGAAATGCTTAGGTTATTTTGTTTAAATTGGAAATGCTGTGCTGGGAGGGCTACAGGCAAGTATTATCAATTCAATGCATAGAGGATATTAAATGAGTGTGTTTGCAGTATTGAATTTATTGAACTATTTGAATAAAACTATATGTTGCGAGCCTCTGGCAAATATAGTTCTATAAAAATGTACAAAAGCAGATAATAATCCTTACATTTTATTATACCTCACATGATTTCTCAATGCAAAATTTACGTTTTCAAACACGTTATAAGCAATGCCGTAATTTTACCCTCTGACATAACGAATTTAACTTGTTTACCTCGCTTGTCTAAAAATAGATAGTAAACTGTCAAGCGCGTGCAGTGGCCTAAAATAGATAGTAAACTGTCAAGCGCGTCCGTTTCCAGACGAGAACATGGACACAGAAACGGTTGGCTTTGTTGTCAGAGTCGGATCTTTTTGATTTAGATGAATCAAAAGATTCTGCAAGTAAAAAACATTGTGTTAACCGAAGCGTTAAGCTATTTCGTGCGTACCTTGGCAAAGTAAACATCAGAAGAAATGCACAAATATATGATGAAAAACTACTTTCAAGAGAATGTTTACGCCTCGGTTGACATTTACTTTCTCGGGTTAATATCAGACATTCAATAAGCTATCACCCTCCGTAAGCCGAGGTTGACATTAATCTTTTGAGATTTATCATTATATATGCTATCAACCTCCATAGGATCTGATATTTATATATTATCACATAACGATACACTTTTCAGTTAAACAAACAGGTTTCAATTCAATGTTTACCCACATCAAAATATATGTCGACCATTGTTGTTGTTTACATTCGGCGTAGTTATACACATATTTGGTTATAATCTTATTTGTATATTATATGCACGACCGTGCCATACTATATATTTACGGCACATCTATATCTGCACAGTTATGTGATAAAATATTTTATTTCATAAACAGTACACAGAGTGGTGACGTTTTTTTTTATCTATAAAAGACTGATGTTGGATCTATATGTACAGTAGTAGTTATAGTATACACTATACAGCAAAATATATTTATTATTTAGTATTTACTAAAATGCCATGAATTTATTGATAATAGAACTATAGGTAGATCCCGAAATATGATTATACTCTTCCTAGTTTGTTGAAATTTAGAGAGTTGTTATCATTTGAAAGCAACCATAGACTGCTCTCTTTCTTACAAAAATTGTAAAATACGTCAAATCCTGATCACGATCAATATTGAAGGCGTATGGTGTTGTTAGTTTCGAAATGAGAATAAAGAGTTAAGGACTTTTTCAATAGTCGCAAAGTGTATTCTACTGTATTTTAAGAATTGTGTTTATATGCATATAGAATTGTTTTTGTTAAAAAGAGTACAAACACTTTAGTAATGACCTTTCCTCCTATTCGCCCAGGATTCAGGGTTAGCACTACGACTTCTTGTTTTCGGTGTCAGGATTAAGTGAACGGCCGGGATTCAGTACGCACGTGTAGCAGTGCTATACACTGAGCACGTAAAAGAACCAGAGAAGATCTCTCTGTATCCGCTTCCCTCACTCTGGGACATCCATTAGGCCTAGCTGGCAGAAAGTTACGTTAATCAAACAAACAAACTAACACTGATATGTTTAAATAACTTGCTGAGTTTGATATACTCTACTGTTTTTATGTATTCATAAGAGTTTCGAAAAAGTGTTATTTGATCTTTTATATCTTTCACAATTCTTTTACGTTCAGCGCCAAAATAATTACAAGTAAAGATATAGTGGAATGTCACGGTGGCAAAGTGGGCAAATTCTTCTGTCCCGTGGAGTATTGTGCGACCAGGAAGTCTGTGGTTTCTGTATTTTGGATATAATCATAGATTTTAATGAGCGGGTTTGGGTATTTGCTATGTACATTTCGAACTCAAATTGAACTTTAAAATTTTGCAATTATTAATTTGGAAAAGTCGGCGTTTGCCAGATATTGCCAGATATTGATGAAACCATAGCTTAATAGAATATTTTTTGTTTGTTGTTAATCTACCTACGAGTATGAGGGCTGTTTCATAATAATCTCATAGGTAAGTATAAGCATTGTGTGCTAATTTGTTTACCTGTTTATCATTCAAGTTGGACCAATATGCATTTGCTCTTATTTTGATTGAAATTGGGAAAACTCCCTTTTCGCCATGTAATTTGGGTCGAGTTTTTAACATGACATCATGTTCAAGAAATTTTAAATGTACACGTTTAATAAATTCTATTTATCACATGACCTTGCTTATTTCCGGTGTAAAATAGTCATCACGTATTTTCTTATACAAACAACACGTTACATATAAGAACCGATTTACCCGACCTATATATTCATCCGCGGC
>JAULCC010383761.1:0-11475 GCA_032358795.1 Nuttallia obscurata | reverse complement strand
GGGCGTAACTCATTTTGTTAGAACTTGTGGCACAACCCCATTTTTGGACTTTGAATTTGAAATAAAATATGTTTAAACTGAAACTAACCAAAACCGGAACAAATTTGTTTTCGTTAATATAATTTTCTATTCGACTGGTACAAAATCGTCGACAACGTAAATCTCACCATTAACAATTGTTAGTGCACGTGATAAGCAAGATTTCTTGCTGTTGTGACTTAAAAGCGGTTGGAAAAAAATTTCTTTCAAAGCCCTTTGCCTCTTCGAAAATCTTGATTTTTTCGAAAGTGTTTCACTCCATTTGAATATTACAGGTATCCCGGTCGTATCGCTCCCAACATGCCTTGCCACGTCTTCTGTCGTTATTCCAGCATCAAGCATTATTATTGGCATACTAAAAATGCTACAACGTAAAAAGATTGTGTCTTTTTTACAAATTTTGAAACATTATTGTTCACTTGACAATTATGTCAGTATGACAAGTAAACAATTTGACCGAAAACTGCACGAGACATTTGAGCAAATTATGCACGTGCAAATCTAGTTACACGTTGTCGGCGAATAACAGTGAAGAGTAAAATCGATGCAATTAAAAAACCCTGTAGCCTTTTCGTTTGGGTCTACCGAGAAGATAATCCGAAGTAAGGAATGCAAGGTCAATCTAACAAGTGCCAGAAGAGAATACTTCTTAATGGATGAGGATGACGCAATTCTGTGGTGTCGTATAATCATACCCCATACAGTGACAAAAGTTGCAGTGTTTTTAGAAATAAATCAAATTATTAGAATTCCGTTTGAACTTTGATCGCTTTCAGTAATTTAAAATCATTTTATTGTCGCTTATACTCGCATATATGAAAAACTATAAAATGAAACAGCGTATTCTTGATACCCAGAAATATAAAGCTAATCACTTTTATCCAATGTGACTATGGGGCAATTCATATCTGCTAAAACTATTTAACAGAATGTAATGGATGACATACTGTAGTTGTGAGCTTTTCAAAATTGCATGGAGTCAAGTCGTAACGTTCCCGCAGGAACCATATATCATGAAGTAAAATATCAGACTCAGAAAAACCATAGCAACCAACCACAATGACTGTAAAGGGCTTTAAATAATGATTTGGTTTATCAATTTACAGTTCCTCCGTTCAGCGATTCAAAACCTGATGTGATAAGAGCTCGTATGCTGTTATGCGAATATCAGAAAATAAAATTGAGAAAAACGCAGAAAAGCACGAAGACATATGGCATGGTGAGTTGTTTTACTTTCTAACCATGCAAAACTATTAAAGTATTAAAAAACCCAGTAAAGTTTAAATTTAAAAATACATCTAGGCCCGTATTCATAAAGCTCATAAGTAATATTTTAACCTAAGGATAGGTTCAGGAGAAATGTTCTGCCTACGTTTTAAGTCACTCTAATTTGTACGTTTGCTGTACAATTGGTTTTACCTTACTTGTACGTTAAACATTTAACCCTAGTCACAATTAACTTGTAATCATACGTTAAACATGTAACCCTAGTCACAATTAACTTGTAATCATACGTTAAACATTTAACCCTAGTCACAATAAACTTGCGGTTGGACTCCTTCAAGATTTCTAGGCCTGGACCCGACGGAACTTCTTGCGGCTGCCGGGTCAGTTTTGGGCATTGGTGGGCATCTAGTTACTTTAACGCGGACTTAATGCGGCTTTTTGCATCGCTAACTGATCGCCAATAAATCGGTCGATGCCTTGCCGATGCCCGGCCGATTCTAGTAAAGCATTGCACAAATCCGAATATTGGACAATTTGGACATTCCATACCGACGCCGGCAAGACCTTGGCCATCGTCCTACCGTATTTACGGCGCCCTCCCGTTTATCGGATAGACATCAGCACCTATTGTAGCTCTCAGGGTATATAAAGCGGCTCGTGGCATTTATCCACCAGACTTGTCCAAGCCGACTGGCTCAAAGACACCAGTATAGGATAGTTCTCAAGCTACTTTCAAATGCTGGCCTGAGGATGGGAGCCGGTTGATTCTTACAGGCAATACGGCGGCCGGATGGGCATCTTTAGTGTGCCTGTCGAGTGCACAGCGATGTACTTAAATTTCACATGTGGTGACCTTGGTGAACTTGTATACATCTATTCTATAGTGTAGTTAATTCGGTCAAGCGTTTGGTGTTTTTCGACTAGGCCTTTTCAACAAATAACAAAAGCTTATTGCCAGTGGAATAGATTCTGTACCTATGAGTACTTAGTTGACGCTGTCTAACGAACGTTGGGTCTGTTAAGCAAGTTAAGGCAACCTCCATAAATGGTATCTGAGTGGTCAAATTTCAGTAGCGGGATGTGTTTATGTGAATGAAAAGTCTAAAATATACGCCTATTACCTCGTGGGCCATAATACTGATGAAGTCGAAAATCTAAAACATCGTGCATCCCGGGTAGTAGAAACTTACTGGGCAACATGCAGAGAGTGTTTGCTATATGATTCAACAAACCTCAGTGAGTCAGAATATGACACTATAGGGGTAACCATTAACTAGGTTGTTTACCCTAATGAGTAATCGTTATTTGCTACATATGCGCATGCGCAAAAATTTTTCCACTTCCATCGACTCCCGTTACTTTCGTATCATTCATTCACATCTAGAGATTGCTTGATAATTCGGCCAACAGAGGATAGAAAATGAAGAAAATATCATTGAAATAGTGTTGTATATGTAAGGGAATTTATCGTGGAAGACAAAACTGTCACCTTCATTGGTTTCCATAGAATAAGCGAGTTAAACGAGTGTGGATACAACGATGTCGGAATGTGAAGGCCTGACGCACAGTAAATTGTGCAATTGGTGTAAAAATGTGTACACCGCCATATCGTTTAAACTTACAATGAAAGAGTAATGAGTTAAAGTTTTTATGATAGATGTCGTCTATCTCTGAATGTGGAGGTGGACATTTTGGTATTATTTCCAAAAGCAATTTTACACAATCCGCAGAATTGGTCGAAAATGGGAATTTTATCCCATTACATGTTAGCTTTGATATTTTTACCCATTTTTTAAAACCATTATAACAACATCAGACTATAACCATTATGTTTAAGTTTTCTGGTTTGGTTTTAAACACAAGAAAAACAGCTTTAATTTCGTATATATGTATATGACAATTACATCTTTTTTGTTTATGTGTATTAATATTTTGATATGAATGAAAAGCTACCTATGTAACGCCCAAGAAAACTTAAAACTTAATTTGCAAAAATGACAGTTAGCTTGTTAATATCAAAAATTAAGTAGGTAACAATGTAAGTTTACACTGTTTAACTTGTAGAAGAGTGTTACAAACCATAGAAATATATGTCACCAAATATATTAACATGTGATGTTTGTGTAAAAAACTGTAATGTCCGTCCCCTACGTATAAAATGTGACATATACATGTTTTAATGACTTGCAAATAACTGTTGTATTTTTATACAAATGCTACAGCTGTATGATTAAGAAAGTTTCAACAATTCATTCAAATCAGTGTTACACACTGGTCACGTAAAAGAACCTTCTCTACAGAAGAGTTATCTATATCCGCTTCCCTCTCTCTCGGACGCCCATTAGCCCTAGTTGGCAGAAACTGACGTAAATGGTATCAAAAAACAAACAAACCAAATACCTTTTGAAGAAAAAAAAAAGAAAAGTTATCTGTAATATCCGTCCCTGTAAAGCCCGTTCCCATCAGACATGAATTTTTATTGTGTTTTTTATACAAAACTGCTATGTTTTTATCTTATGTTTGCAAATGATTAAAGTAAATTAAATCTAAGCTATATTTTCTTTTATCAAACCCTACTTTTAAGGCTTAAAAAATGAAAAATATGTAAAAATTACCAATTTTGTGTTAATGAATATGCTGAATGTGAGTATGCGTGTGTGTTGGATTGGATGGATTTACCAGGATCATTTAGACCTTTTGGACTTATTGGAGTCACAGTAGGACTATAAAAGCTGTATGTTTGTGTATGTATGTGAGAGAGAGAGAGAGAGAGAGAGAGAGTGATTTCTAGTGCCAGTATTAGGTGGAAATACACTTGAAACGTCCACTTGGATTTGGCTTCTATTTTCCCCGAGTTCTCGATTCGCTACATAAATATATATATATATATATATATTTATACACCCGAGTGTTTAATACTTGTTTATGTAATATCCGTCTCCTACCCCGACTGGCCACATAAAAAGGAAATTTACGAACAAGTGTTTGGAAGGTTATCTTTTTAATTACTGATCATTGTGAAGGACTTAACTATATTGCTCTTAAAAATTGACAACTTCTTGAAAAAAATACATGAAACATTTCAATTCATCAACTTTGCAACGGTCTAATGTGTCATTCTTACACGCATCAGTTATTCTACTTTATCAACCATTGTGTGAATCGGAAGTAAAGAGTCGCCAGAAGTAGTACAAGTCATAATCAAGGGACGTAACCGATGGTTTGCTACGAGAGGTAACCTACTAATGGCAGACCCCTATATAATGAGCCAAAAAAGAGAAAATACCCACTCTATATATCAATCTTAAAAAGTAGTAGACATTAGGATTATTTTTTAAATTAAATTAAAGAGCAATTTATTCTTGAAGTGCTGGAAATATTTTAAGCAGCTGCGATATGTCTGTCGTCGAAAAACTAGGACCATGTCGATTTTCGAAGCAACAACGGGAAAGTTAAAAACTCAGTTTTATAGGACTTTTCTGCAGTGAAAATGTGATGTGAGTTTCAGTGAAATATTAAAATTCTCCTGCTCTGTGTCAGCCATGATTTCTTTGCTTTTATTTCCTCTATAGATTATACAAACGCTACTCTTTCCCCTTTTACTGCTTTCACTGAAAATGAGTTGTCTCCTGTATAGTTCACTGAGTAGGACATTATTGATGTTATAGAATATCTGATTATAAATAAAACCGCTGGGGAAGACCAGATTAGTCACAGAGTGTTTAAGAACATTTAACATTCGATTACAAAGCCATTATGTACATTATTTAACATTTATTTGAATAGTAGCATTTTCCCTGATTAGTGGAAATCCGCCATTTTAATGCCACTATTTCAGAGGGGAGATAAAAAACGTAGCTACGAATAATAGACCAATTTCACTTATCACTTGTACAGGAAAATGAATGGAAAGAGCTTTTTTGCAAACATTTATATACTACTCAAAATTTGATAAGGATCACTTATAAGATTGTGTTTATTCCTTACATAAGGTTGAAACGTTAAAACATTTGCTGTGATTCTGAAAATATGTTCGTTTGACATCAGCTTTGTCCCAAAAAAGGAATGAGCCGACTAACTGTTGAAGCGGAACAATGGTTGAAACTTGGTAGGGGCAATAATTCGGGATAACACGGAAAGGTAATAAAATGAGGCTTTTTGGAAAAATTAAGCAGGGTGCCTGGATTTCGCTTTAGTATCGCGTGTGGTGGCGTGGCCATTTGATTGTATAACAGAAAAGTATGAATGGAAATATGTTAAAATGGACTGAAAGTTATTTACATGGAAGGTCGCAAATTTTGTTTATGGCTCCTCCTATTCACAAACAAAACATGTTAATGCTGGGATATGTGCTGGGGACTGTTGTTATTTGTAGGTTTTGTTAACAATATTGACAAACTGCTTAGTATTATCCGCTCTTTTGAAGATGTCACGTCTTTAGCTTGTGCATCTTGTAAAAAGAATGATCTGGAGGGAAATCTTATTTTGTCATGGTTATAGCAGTGGCTTGTTGATTTCATATGAACGAAACGTTTTGGAAATGATTCAGCGCGAAGCAGCGAGAATAGTTACTGGCCTTACTAGGTCAGTGATTCTCACAAAAATCCGTACAAAGAATTTGGGTGGTTGTCTATATCCAGATAGAAGAAAATATTAAAAACTTGTTCTCACTTTTAAGATTCAATCAAGTATGGCTCTTGCATACTTGTGCTAAATTTCCTAATTCAGTTAATTCTACAGTCCAACATAAATTAAGAAATATGCAGGACTTTCCTGTTAGTTTAAACTTATTTATTTTAGCTCGATCATGTTGAAAGCCTATGGCTTGTAGAAACACTTTCGAGTCCGTTTCCTGGGTAGAACCAGTACTTGGTGTCAACAAATGAAGGTCAGGAGAAAGGCCCTTCTTCGGGGCTCGAACCTGCAACCTCCTGAACGCAAGGCGGACACCATATCCACTACGCCACTGCGACTTTCCTAGTGTGAATGGAAGAACCGTATTTACAATTTATTTCATTTATACCTTCATCCGTTTTGATTTGGAATAAACTACTAACGGAGACAAGAAACATAGACTCACTTTCGCATTTTTAAAAGCGAATTATCTATAAAAATGTTTGATTCTGTAAATATACTCAAGTGAGGAAGCCTTCCAGCTGGCTTGTGGTAGGTCGGTGGCTCTACCCGGGTGCACTCTGTGCCAGAAATTATACACAGGGGTCCCCCAGGGTGTTCCTCCAGCTGTAATGAGTTGGACGTCGCGATATGACTGAAATACTGTTAAAGCAACGTTAAATTCCAAATAAAAAAACAAAACAAACAAATGCACCAGCTTCAGGAGTTGGCCGAATTTGAAAATCACTTTTGTTACATACATGTTTGGGCTATAATGTATGTTTAAACTAAACATGATGCCCAATGCACGTCATCATCCGCCGTCGCATGCTGTCGACGTAACGATGTACATACCTCGCCGGTAATGTGTCCAATTCAGTCTGATTGCAATATTTGCTCTAGCACGGCGTCCAAACTCATCCAATATGTGATGGCATTTAAGTCAGAACTATTCGCCGGTCAGTCTAAAACACTGACGTTATTATAAACCAAAAAGCGTCGAGTAGGTGCATCTATATGGGACGGGCGTTCGTGTATATGCGAGAAGTTCGGTCCATGGAGCTGAAAAAAAGGAACAACTTCTGGTAAAAGAATAGTTTTTACATAAATCAGGCAATTTCTGTTGCCTTCAAAACGAGCAGCCGGGTCTTGTGTATATCCATATTCCTACTTAAGACTTATACTGAACTAAATGACGCACGCATTAACGTCCCCAGTCCTGACGACGGTTAATTCTCTCACGTCCGTCAGCATGTATCGAGACTTGTCAGAAAATAATACTAATTTCCAATCAGCACGTCGGAAACGACGGTCACGTCGACACTTGTCGAGTCTTGTAGTCTGATGACGTATGCTTAAAATTTAGCAGTCTGTATGGACGAATTTCGTCACCATTTTGTCGGAATCGTTTCCAAACTGTCTGTGCACTGTTTCCATGCTGTTATCATGTTGCTGATGCTGATGAACCGATGACTGGCCGCATATGTCACACCTGTCCGACCGCTTCGACCCGGGACGGTCCCGAACCTTTCTCCTGTTCTAGAAACGTCTTTGCAAACGCTAAATTGTCTTTCTCGTGCAGCAAAACAGCCGGTACATCACCTTCTATAGAGCCAGCATTCAGCATCCCGATCGCCTGATGTTTTGTTTAGTCGTTATTTAGTCTAAACATGCAATTTGAATTTGGATTTTAAGTGTTCTTTTTGTATTGTGTCTTATTTCTGATCAATAAGTGCGGTCAAAACCACCACCGGATATCGACCGTCGCTGCACGCAGCTCAAGTGTAAAATATATTAATTTGGCCTCTCTGCCAAGCGCATGTCCGGTTATTAAAAATAAAAAACCAAAGTTTACAGTCACATGTGCATTATAAAAAAGTAAACTAAAAAATTAAAAGTGGATACTTCTTTGTGTGACTCGATATATTTGTCAAGTTTCGGCAAAAACACTGTCACCAGAAACGATGGTTGGCTAATTCAGTCACAAGTGTACTAGATACGGATGTACTGTTACACAAGATACGGATGTATTGTTGCCAAATGTACGGATGTACTGTTGTCCAAGGAACGGATGAACTGTTGCCCATGATACTGATGTACTGTTGCCCAAGATAAGGATGTACTGTTGCCCAAGATAAGGATGTACTGTTGCCCAAGATACGGATGTAGTTTTGCCAAAGATAAGAATGTACCGTTGCCCAAGATAAGGATGTACTGTTGCCCAAGATACGGATGTACTGTTGCCAAAGGTAAGGATGTACTGTTGCCCAAGATAAGGATGTACTGTTGCCCAAGATACGGATGTAGTTTTGCCCAAGATACGGATGCACTCTTGTCCAAGAAACTGATGTGCTCTTGTACTTTATACGAATGAACTGTTGCCAAAGATACGGATATACTGTTGCCAAAGATACGGATGAACTGTCGTCCAAGATACTGATGTGCTGTTCTGCATTATACCAATGTACTGTTGTCCAAGATACTGATGTACCGTTGCCCTAGATACGGACCTAATGTTGCCCAAGATACTTACCTTCGGTTGCCCAAGATACTGATGTACTGTTGCCAAAGATACGGATGTACCGTTGCCTTAGATACGGATGTACCGTTGCCCTAGATACGGATGTACCATTGCCCTTGATACGGACCTATTATTGCCCAAGATACTGATGTACTGTTGTCCAGGATACTGATGTGCTGTTGTACACTATACGAATGTACTGTTGCCCAAGATACGAGTGTACTGTTACCAAACAAACTGATGTAGTGTTTCCAAAAATAATGATGTATTATCCAAAATACTGATGTATTATTGCCCAACATACTGATGTATTGTTGCCAAATATATTGATGTACTGTTGCACGAGATACTGATGTTTTGGCCTAGATACGGATGTACTTTCGCCCAAGATAAGGAAGTTCTGTTGCCCAAGATACGAGAGTACTGTTGCCCAACAATAAGATGTTTTGTTACCCAAAATACTGTTGTACTGCTGCCCAAGATACTGATGTTTAGCCCTAGATACGGATGTATTGTTGCCAAAGAAACGGATGTAATGTTGGCTAAGACACTGGTGTATTGTTTCTCAAGACACGGATGTACATCTGTCTGAGATATGTACTGTTGCTTTTGATACAAAGGTACTGTTGCCCAAGACTTTAGATTTTGTACTGCTGATAACTCGTCTTTAGAGCTACTTTACAGCAAATCAAAACTCAAAAGGCATGCAAAGAAGGACACTTATTTGTGAAGAGAAGAAAATTCAAATTAAGTATGTTGATGCAGTATAGAATAAATCTAAAACGGTTTGTGATCCTACCTGAAAGGATATAAGCAAAAGCCGTCGGAGGACAGCGCGCTCGACTTTTGGGGTCAATTACAGATTTTTACCAAGATTCGATGTATAATCTGATTCGACAAAGTGCAAAATTTCGTAAAAAATACTTGACATAGTTATGTACTCTTGTCTGTTGTTGGAGGGAATGATGATGCACAAGTATTGTAAGTTTAAAAGCAATATCTCTGATGGTTCTGAAAAAAGAAGGTGGTACGAAAAACCTGACCAAAATTCTAAGTTGAAAAAGGGCCATAATTCTTACAAAAAACATGACAGAGTAATGTATCTTGCCTGTTGATGGAGGTTATTATGGTGAACAAATGATGTAAGTTTTAAAGCAATATTCTTATGGTTCTGCAAAAAGTGAACTGGTACGAAAAACTTAACCAAACTTCTTTGTTGAAAAAGGGCCATATTTCTTTTAAAAAAAGCAAGGACCGCGTTATGCACGCTTGTTTGTTGATGGAGGTTAAGATGGTGAATAAGTATTGTAAGTTTCAAGGGAATATCTTTTATGGTTCTGAAAAAAATATGAACTGGTACGAAAAACTTAACAAAATTTCTGAAATGAAAAAGGGCCATAATAATTACAAAAGCCATGACAGAGTTATTTACTCTTGTCTGATGATGGAGGTTATGATGGTAAATAAGAATTGTTAGTTTTAAAGCAATATCTCTTAAGATTCTGAAAAAAATTAACCGGTACAAAAAACGTACCAAAAATTCTAAGTTGAAAAAGGGTCATAATTCTTTCAAAAGCCATGACAGAGTTACGTACATTTGTCTGTTGATGGAGGTAATGATGGTGAATAAGTATTGTAAATATCTTTGAAGGTTGTGAAAAAAGTGAACTGGTACAAAAAACTTAACCAAGGTGTGACACATACGCGGATGCCGACGTGGACGCCGACGCCGCGGCAAGTAGGATAGCTAGCCTTTTCCCTGAAAAGTCAAGCTTAAAAGTATTCGTAAACACAATATATAGGTTGCACTTATAGAAGTACCACAATTTAATTGTACTTCAGTTTGTTTCCAAAAGCGTACTTTCATAACCTTCATTTAATCATAAAGAGACATGACATGCTTAAAATGACTGTTGCTATTTTTTTAAATTCAGATATCAATACCGGCCCAAATAAATAAAGCGCGTGAAATCAGCATTTCATCATATCCGCTTCAAGTATAACAAACCTTATCAAAAAAGACCATCTCTTTAAAATAGCATTGCACATGAATGGAAACCGATATTTCAAGACTGAAATATGTCTTAAAACCTGCAATCACAAATGGCAGAATACGGATAAAATAAAACTGGCTTTCAGTTCAAAGTTTAACCCAGTAACGTCTCCAATGGATCGAGACATTGATTTAATGTGGTTGTCATGTAGGTGAATTGATATTGTGACATTTGCGGTTATTCGTTTGAAAAGCTTTAGCAGAATTGGCCATAAGCCAAGATAAAGGCATACTGCTTTATCGTTTTCAGTCGAGAATTGGCAGTATACAAAACTTCTTTTTAAACTTTTAAATATAATGAGTTAGTATAACGCATAATATAACAGGATCTGTACAATAAAGCATAGTAATGCGTTCTTAAGGTTTAAAACATTGATTTGCGGTAACCTTTTAAACTTATTCACCAACAGAACAACTTTACAATAATCGAACTGTCTGATATTTTAACTGATCAGAATAATTTCCCATATAAAAACTGCCAATGACAGTATGTTAAGCCCTGCTGGGTTCAATTCCCGGCCGGGGCGTGTATGTGAGAGGGTTCTGTAGTGGTCTCCCGTCCGGCGGACACGTAGGCTTTCCCCGGGTACTTTGGCTTTCTCCTTCAATGAAGACCACAATAACGCCCCAATCCGCGCAAACGTGAGGGATTTATATAAGTTGTAAAAACTTGTTTCGCAATCGTTGTAAAATAAATTAAGTTCTAAAAAAAATGTTAAACCCATGACTGAACTGGAAACAAAACGTAGGAGCATAATCACGTACTGAAAATATGAATTACTTAGCCTATTTTAGTAAACAGTGGCGACTCCCATTTAAGTTTGCACCATCACAAACAAACGACTGTCTAATCCCAGTGCCTAGAAGTGCCTTATTCAAAAGCTAGATGAAAACAACATTTCTCCTAATAGAATCATGTTAAACGTTTCTCATTAACTACAGTTAAATTAATCAAAGTACTGAAAGTACTATGGGACGGTACTTCTGTTGTTAGATTTGTGGTTATTCTAAAGCTACTGGC
>JAULCC010383650.1:0-11477 GCA_032358795.1 Nuttallia obscurata | reverse complement strand
TTGCAATTACATTAAGGGTCTATATATCAGTAACTGCTTAATGCATTGTATATAACTTTTTCAAGGCCTCCCAACAAAAACACCAAGTAAGATAACTCTGTACTACAAATAATGGCCCATGCTGACGTAGAAATTTCGTTAATATTTTGTATGCAACTACATTTAGAGTCCATATCTCAGTAACTACATGGGGCATTGCGATGAAGCTTTCTACTAGCAAGTGTTCGAATAGTAAAGCATGCTGTCTTACGGACAGCTCTTGTTAGTGTTTTCTAGCATTTGAATGCATACTTGTTGTATAATTAAAATGTTTAAAAGAGTGACTATCTATCAAAGGCAGACAATTTAGCCTAATAAATTTTGGAATAATCATTCAAAAGTTTTCTGAAAAGTTTGCCTATGACAAAATCGACTAGAAATTCCACCTCCATAGAGAAAACCCCGGCTCCAGTCCCAATTTGCTGTTCAGTGCCTTAAGATATTAAGATTAAGTTGATACTTACTTGTAATTTTCAGAAAAGTTGTATATCTTATTTCTTTTGCCAGATGTCAAATCTATTATTAACTTTACTAATTGAAATGTTAATTGTAAAATAAATTCACTCAAGATAAGTTACTGTCATTTTGTACATTGACTGATTACCTTGTTTGGAATTATAACTTAAGATGTAAGATATCAATAAATAAGGGATTCCAGTAGGGTAGGGTGGGGGATAGGTATTTTCATTGAACATGGTTAAATTTGTCATTACTAGTGGATTTTTTTTTTATTCAAATGAGAGGTTATTTATTAGTGTCTAAAGATGCATGTATAGTTGGATGTTGAGTTATTTTCTCTATGGACACTAGTTGTGTTAACAATAATTTGTTGCAAAATACCCTCAAGTTTGGACTTTAGGGGAGTCATTCATTCAGTGAAAATATTATATTTATCTTGTTTTACAGGAGATTCAAGTAGCAGCAGTAGTAGTGGACAGTCTAGTACAGTTGAACCTGGCTGGAACACACTGTCCCTGAATTACTCTGTACAGTGGCCACTTCACATCTTCTTTACTCCAAATGTCCTAGAAAAGTAAGTCTCAACGCTTCTATTTAAGTGGACTAATTCTCTGCAGGTTGGTAACAAGTAATTAGAGATTTGCAAAAATTGATCAACTGTCTTCTAACATGATCTACAGTGCATGTGTTAGGGTGGTGTTAAATTTCGAATAAAACAAACAGAAATAGTACATGTGACTAAAACTAAAGAAAGTAGAAGTAGACTGATCTATTGGGGGTAAATGGAACAATTTATAATAAAAATAAATTTATGGACAAGCCTAATAAAAATTGTTGTTGGGAGTGCATTTAATGACAGATTTTTAGATACTTTATCTGGTAGTATCTGAAAATACTGGAGTGGTTGGACAGGCTTCCTATTCCTATAAAAATGCTCTCTAAAACTTTAAAAAGTCAGATTTGTGAAGGTCATAACATTTATAATTACTTTAAAACTTGCAATCATTTTTTTCTTAACCCACAATGTTTTATAAGACTGCTCCCTGCTTATTAGAATAAGCTTTGGCTGGAATAAGTTTCTATCATTCTGATCCTTTTGATAAACAAGACAATCAGATATTTGCTCTCAATACTCGGATAGACCACAAATATAAATGGCAACTGCAGCTAGATTTGTTCCTCCGACAACAATCAGTGTTACCATTAATTGGAATATTTTGGTGTCAAGATATTTTGGCCTCTTTTGCCCGAAAGGCTAGTGTTACATATTGGCCGGTCTAATTTCGGAAATTAACCATTTAGGTGGCAACAATTAAAAAATCTTTTTACCTTATTTAAACGAGCCTATAAATTATCTACAAAACCACCGATATGCCGTGCCAATAATTTGAACGAATCTGATTTTTGTATCCCTGTAAAAACGTACCGAAATTTAATCAACATTCACTGCCGTGTATCTGTCATAATCCTGATTACTTTTAAAAAGTAATTCTATTTGATATACTCAATCAAAATAATCTCTTGAGTAAATTGAGGAAACTTTTACAGCAGAAATTGGTTTTAGCATGGTATAGTACCTAAATTTTGGTCAGATCATATTTCAGATACAAAACGGTAAAGTTAGGGAACAAATATCTGCATTTCATGCATATTTAGTGGAACATACTTTCATTAGAACTAGACATCAATTTAAGAAATATACACAACACTGGTAAAAATGTCTCGGGTAAATGACTGCTTTGCGTAAAACACCTTTGTATAACGTCAAATGCACTAACAATTCAATACACAATCATCAATCCAGTTACCGATTTTTACCTTCACTCAGATTATTACAAAAAACATGCTTTATGTTTGGTGAATGTAACACTGTGAAAACAACTGTTTGTTTCACCCAAGGCTTTTATTGGTGCGTTTAATTTTTGCCACTTGACAAAGGTGGCCAAATAGGCCACTTATAAACCAAGGCCAAAATAACCCAATTTATAGTATTGTTTGTGTTAATTTGAAAAGATGTCAATAATCTTTATGTTCATTATGCTTACTTTGAGACACATAAGGCTTATTGTTTAAGCAACCACACGAATGTAATTGTTATGGTCATGCCAGATAGAGTTTTTGCACTTTCAAGTGTTTTTGAAGGGATTCTCCTTAAAATCTTAATATTTTGTGAAGATTTAGCATATTGATGAATGTTTTTGATGATGCACAATTCAACTATCAACAAACATGTCGATGTTTCTGTGTCAACAAACTGTTTGTCTTATCATCATGATTTAGGGAGTTTCTCTGACATTTTAGGCCTTTGCATGCCTTTCTCTTTTACCATGGACTGGATTTCTAGTAATGTAAGTTGTTGCCAGATTGTTCTTTTTAAATGTGTTGGAGTTGGTTGGGCCTGAAAAGAGTCAAGGGAGATTACTTGGGTTACATGCATAGGCTGATGGTAAGATGGTTTGCAAGTGGTCTCCCTTACATCAATTCATTTTACATCTGCTAAACCAGAGGAACTGCTTACAGGTAAGGGGAATTTAATTAATTGCAGATTTTGTCTGAACTTTTATGAATATGTATTTTCTTTCTGTGATAACCCTTTCAGCAGTTAGTTTAAAAAGGCTCCTATTGTCCCAAAAGGTGACATGTTTTCTAAGATTTCAGGGATATTTCTTTGTGTATGTAGTTGGGCAATCTGTGCAGAACCTGATCAGAAAGAACATCTGATGATTCCTTTGATCAGGGTTTACTATATTTGTGAGGAACACATGATATATGTGTTGCATACTGAAAATGGTTAACTTAATGCCAAGTATTACTCATTAATGGTTGCCACATTGTTGTTTTATTTGTTGAGGCTATTTAACTCACATTCAAGAAAGAGAACTGTCAGCTTACTCTGTTGAAAATCTCCAAACTGCAAATGGGCAGAACATCAATTCTTAAAATATCGAAGATAGAACTATATTAGGGCAGAAATAGTGCATGTACCTATTTAGATTTCTCGTGTTCTGTAAGGTTATTATTAAAGATGCTTTATATTTCTTGTGTACTGTCAAAAGTACCTACACACCTCTTGAAAGTGAATAAAAGATCACTATGGAAGACTGGTGGAGGCAAAAATGATAGGGTAATATCACATGGAAAACAATATTGCTGCCAGATCTATTTTGGAAGTGTTACATTTCCTCTGTTCAGCTGATTATTTTCAGTATGATAAAGGCAAAGCTGTACTGATGAGATACCACATACTCAGATTTCTTTGCTCAGAAATAGTGGAGCATTGGGTTGGTTAATAAAATTTCCTGCTGAAGTTGACCAGTTTATACATCTATGTTTCTAGTTTCTCCCTATATCCCATATGAAGAAATATGATGATTACCCTGAGTTTATTCCATTTCATATACTATCAAACATTTTGTCTGTAATTATATTTCCTATAGAATTTAGTATTTTGGTCTGTTTTTATATTTCAGATAAAATCATTTATTTTAACTGTAATTATATTATAGATAATTAAGTCTGTAATTCAGTTTCAATCAGATATTTTTTCTGTAATTATATTTCAGATACAACCGTGTTTTTCGTTTTCTTCTGATAGTCAGCAGGACGCAGATAGATCTACATAACTGCTGGACCACACAAATGAGCAGGAAACATCTCCCCAACAACAAAACTGAGGCTATCAAATGGCAGTTACGTACACACATGTCCTTCCTTGTGGATAATCTCCAATACTATTTACAGGTATATGCTATAATCACTTGTTTTATTTCATGCTAATGGTTTATCCTGAAACCATTAAACCATTAATCATTATTTAACCTTAAGCCTGCTACGGTGATAGAATTTGCAAACAGCTTGGATCCAGATTAGACGCCGAGTAACTGGATGTCTAATTAGGATCCAAGCTGTTTGACACTCGGCCAATAGTCTCTCCAAATATCTGGTGATTCTGATGAATTTTAAAATTTAGGCAGACGACAGTTTAATCAGACGACATTTAACAAAGGTTAAAGTAACATCATCAGTTGTTTTGTTCCTATATTTACGGTATTAAAAGAGTCTTTTGTATTCTTTATATTGTAATAGATGGAAAATATCTCCACACCAAAATTTCTCAATTTACGGAAGTAAGATATCATATATTCTGACATTCAGTGTGGCTTTATGTCATACATCCATTTTTCTGTCTGATTTATAGGTTGATGTTATTGAATCTCAGTATGGTATTCTTGTGGACAAGATCAATACAACCCGAGATTATGAGGCTGTCAAACTGGCCCATGAACAGTTCTTATCAGCTTTGCTTGCGCAGAGTTTTGTACATATGAAATCAGTAAGTATTGTCTAATATTCCTTAGCCATACACGCAGTGTGTTCTCTCAATCCTTGAGCAAAACACTTTTTTCAACAACACATGCAAAAAATCACAGTAGATATTTACAGTATGATTTTTCCTATGTAACACAACAAACCCTGTACAGGTTAAGCTACTACACTTTTTGTTTTCCAGATGGTTTTGCCATGGATAGGTTGCAGTCTGATCACTTGTCAAGTTGTCGCTGTATATCAAGATTATTATGCATGTTGTGTTCATTATGTCCCTCAGTAGACTAAAACTTGTCCCATTGATTACTTGAAAATGCCTGAACCTATGGTCCTTAAACTTTCTTGGGATGTAGGACATGGTCAATAGATGACCCCATATAAAAGCTCAAAGGTCAACATCAATATGATATTGAACAGAAGATTTTTGTCTGCTTGGTAACTGAAGAATGCCTTGACCTCTGGTCCTCAACAATGGCAAGGAGGTAAGCCATGACCAGTAGATGACCGTTTTACTTTCTGAGATCTATAGGTCAAAGGTCAAGGTTACAATGACTTGGAACACAAGAAGCTTGTTCAGTTGATAAATAAGGAACACTTAGACCTCCAACTCATAAGGGTAACTAGTAGATGGCCCCTATAGATTTTTTTATGCTATTGTGTCAAACATCACCATGACTTTGAACACAAATATCTTGTGTGCTTGATAACTATAGAACAGACCTTGTATTGATGACTTTCTTGTTTTTAAGAACATTTGGGCAATGGCCAATGTCATAGAGGGGCATACGGTTTAACAATTGTCTCTTTGTTAGGTTCTTGGATTAGTGAATATCTTTTTGACAACAAACATTATATTGTTGTAATCCTGTATGTGTATAAAAGTGACCATTGTACATATAAACTAATTGAACTGATGGAAAGTAGTTGTCACTACTGAAACTACAATAATATGTTACAACAGGTCAGTAGAGCTGAAAATGTACAACCTTTCATTCACTGTAGCTGAAAATAAAACCGTCTTTGAAACTGAGATAATCATATGTGGTCCAGGTTTAATTATTTAGCTTTGACAACACATTGTTCTGTGCCTTGTTGAATAATGTACCAGTGCATATATTTTTATACTGAAAGGATAAAAAACAAAGCAATATTGACTCTCCACCAAATCTATCCCACTCAACAACACACATCAGCAAATTGATCCATAGGATGCTGGTAAATGCATCATCCACTATCCATATGAGAAAGTGTCAAATTTGTCTCCGATGTGAAACACATTGTCTCTTATTGCCTCATGTAAATAATATCACAATATTCTGATCTGGCATTTTTTTAACCTTTCAATATATATTACACATATAATAATAGATGCATATATGTAGAACTGTATTTAATTGACATCAGACAAAAACCTTCAAGTTTGCTTCTGTGTTGATTATTCATAAGACTTATATATGTACTGCCACAATATGATTGCCACATTATATATGCGGTATAAAAAGACTTACAAACATGCCCATGTTTAAGAAGATGATACACTTATATATATGCTTCATAAAAATTCACACAGAGACCTATTTTACAGGTGGCCCATTGTTTGTATGAGATATTAGACCAGTGTAGTGCCTTCACATCTTTGGTATCCAGATGTGAGTACCCAATGTCTGCCAGGGATACAACACAGCTGGAAACTGTTGCCAAGGTAACTCAAACATAACTTACCTGGTCTAGTAATGTGGTTATCATGGTGTTTAAACTTAAGACTTTGCTTGCTAAGCAAGACTGTGATAAAATATTCAAACAGCTCTGATACATATCAGACACCGAGTAACTAGGTGTGTAATCCTGATCCAAGCTGTTTGACACTTGGCCAATTGTTTCTCAAAATATTGGGCAAATCTGATGAATTTTAAAATCCAGGTAGACGACACAGTTTAAGCAGATGACAATTTTTTCAGCAGGCTAAGGGTTAACTGATTTACAATAGCCTAGATTCAGGTTCAAACAAAGTATATCACTCACCCCTATCAGTGGTTTTTGCCTGTTTGTGAATGGATTCATAACCAGTGAAATTGCAAAAATTGGCATTATTTTTATCAGAATTGTGAATGCAGTTAAATAAATTGTGAAACTATGAAGTTATAAATTCATGAATTTAAGACTGCTCTACCTAATATGGAAAACAATTATGATATTTTCATGGAAAACAATTATGATATCTTCATGGAAAACAATTATGATATTTTTTTTGTTCCATAAATGGACAATGAGACTTACATGTGTGATGAAAGACTATTATAAATTGTAAAGGATATTTTTACCTGACCAAAAATAAAATTGTGAAGGATCCCTCTATCGGTACTAGTTTCAAATAGAAACATAAAAACCTGATTGAGGTGTGATTTATGTTATCATAAAATATTTTAAAGCTATTTAAGGCACAAATTTCATCAGAGAAGATGTAAAGTGGTTCTACAAGTAGCCATAGATTTGTCATTCTATTTCATTTTAAGTTATGATATGAAGTAATCTAACTTTCATTTTAATTGAAAAATAAATACTAAGCGCTTGTTACTGGATTGACAAGGCTAGAAGGTAGTGTTAAAAATTTGTGTCAGAGCTACAACTATAACATGTATCATTGAATTTAAATAAAACTTGCTGCAAATAATCATCGCTAGACCTGCTTGATATTTTACATACTTCTTCCTTCAGAATTTACAAAGACAGTCAAGTCTGTTGTTCAAGATGCTGTCCAGTGTCCGTAGTAACAGTTCCAGTCCACATCTTGCCCAGCTTCTACTTAGACTGGACTTCAACAAATATTTCTCAATATCTGGGGGACAGTTTGGCAGGTACAACTCGACTCAATTATTTCATTAACATGGGAAAAAATGTATTTGTATTAAATTCATTTCAAACCTTTGGTGCCGTGTTCTCAAAGCATTTTTCGGTCTCAGCTGTGTTTGAGAATGAAACTACTCTCCTATATATCTTATTTGGATGTTTTAAGTTGAAGTTTGACTTGGCAATAAATATTTTGCATTGATTTAAAGTCTGAAAGTTGTTAAGGTTAAGGTTGCAAAAATATTGCAGAAAACAGTTTCAATCTCAAACTAAGCCAAGACTAGAAAATGCTTTGTGAACACAGGGCTTGGTGTTTTGATCAGAAGAGCTAGAAAAATGATGGCCCTCAACTGAAGATGGCAACTTTATATTAAGTTCACCTGGGCAAGGGCAAGTTATTGTGATAGGGGAGTGTTCATCATTGCTTGTCCACCTATCTGTGATAAACCACTGAGCCAAACTTTGCAAAATGTACCTTGGTTGGCCTTTTACCAAATTCCTTAAAAAATGTGGTTCCATGCAGAAATCTGATTGCCATGCAACTCGAAGGAAAAACTAGGAAATCATTTTTGGCTTCAGAGATGTTTTTCGATACCATTATACAAGCCTTTGTTAAATAAGATATCCCTAAAGCAGGCCAGATCTGGCCCAGAGTCATCATTTAAACTAACTTACAAAACATATATGAAGCTAAAGCATGTCTGATTTTAGAGGAAAAGATTTTTAAAGTTTTCACTGTAGAAGTCCTATGTAGAATTAGACGTCATTGGGAAGGGGCCTTGTTTAACACCAGTGTCTCCATTTTATTCAACTACCAGTAAAAGATTACTAGGGCATGTTATCAGCAAAATAATTAAGTTTTGCCATTTGTAGTTTATGGGAAGAAAACTTCAGTTTTCTCTATATGCATAAAAGGAAAACTGGCTCTGCTCCCATGTGGTCATATTTCACAGGGTCGCCCAAGAAATAGTTTTGCCAAATTGTGCCAAGGTTTGGACAAGAAGATTTTTATTTTTTTTCCTTTTTGATGCCATGGTAACCAGAGTTCTATCCAAGGAACATTCCTCTATGTTGTTTAGTGAAATGTAGTTTGAAAAACAAATATTGATGAATGGATGGAAGATCAATGCAAGAGTACTGAAAAAAACATGCCATAATAGCCTGCCATGAGCCATCTGCTCAGGTGAGCTAAACATTCACCTATAGATTAAATGGAAACAATTTTTTGAAATTCTCATCTTCTTAATAATCTAATAATGTAATATTCAAAACATGGTCTGATAGCCTGTGTTGGTAAGAAAACCAGAAATAATTTATTTCAGTAAGAATGTCAACAACTGATGGAAAGCAGATTATCACCCATTTCTATATGCAGGTCTTGGAGACAGTCAGTCACAAAAAGTCTCTTCCCTGATGACTGTGTTCATCTTTATTTTATTTATGCTGTTCTATATTTATATTTATTCTGCTCCATCTATACACTATATACACTGTCTTGAAAGGTCACAAATTCAATTTACCTGATTATGTAGATACTTTATCTTTATTTCAGTTATTGAACCATCTGTGATATGAGATTAAGAGTATGGGATCAAAATCTTCCAAGAATAGGAAGTTCTGGACAGATTATATAGGAATCAAGTGCACAGGATCAAAATCAGCAAGAACTGGAAATTGCCAAATTTCTGCATTCCTGATTTACAGATTGTCATACCATATATTTGAGGAATGAGGTGTATCAGATAGCACTGACAAAAAAGGGTTTACATTCAAAAACAGTGATGCTGAATAAATTTTACTTGTGATGACACCAAGTAATGTTTACCTGTTGCCCAAAACTTGATCATGTTAAACTTTCTTTCTAAGCTAACATTTTCAGCACAAAAATGAGTATCAAATTTGAACTTAGTTCGCAATGTAGATATTAAACATGACAAGATGAAGTAAGCTATTCAAATTCAGTGTTGAAAGGGACAAGACCTCTTGCATTGGCACTTGTTTCAATCTGTGCATACATACAGCTAAACATGGGTTAAGCAAATTGGTCATGTTCATTATACTGTTGGCTAATAAATAATAAATCTCTCTACATCCTGACTTTGTTTGAAACTTCTTTCAGAGATACAACAGTGTATGTCTGTGAACTTAGATTTATACTATTACTTGTACCAATTTCAAGCTAAAAATGCGAAGCCATAAATTTTTCTCTTTATATAGCCAAGTGACCTTGGCTGTGTTCGAAATCGCTGTTCTGCACAGCCGAAATGTATGAAACAGCCATCAAATAGAAATGGACTGTGTTCTGAGCCTGTTCCAGCTGTGCCAATCAAAAGGTAGTACAGACAGACAAATGACTTCAGAATCATGGTCGTGCAGTATATCATACAAATGTGCATGTGTTTATTTCACAACAAATGAGGAAATTATCCTACACATACTTTGATGTTTTGGTAATTAATGTATTTGAATTGTATCACTTACATCAGTGACATTTAAAAACACAAGAAATGTGTCCATAGACATGGATGCCCCCACTAACGCCGCTCTATCACAGAATGATGTATGTAGCAAAGGAGTATAGCTGTTGTATAGAGGTACCCCTTCATCAAAGACCTTATACACAAGTTGTATA
This sequence comes from Nuttallia obscurata, assembly GCA_032358795.1. Lineage (NCBI taxonomy): Eukaryota > Metazoa > Mollusca > Bivalvia > Cardiida > Psammobiidae > Nuttallia > Nuttallia obscurata. The sequence continues at coordinate 1,174 of JAULCC010383650.1, read as the reverse complement.
TAAGGGATGAGTGGGGAAAAACTTACATTCATATTACCAATAGAAATTAACATGAATTATAACCTTTTGATAAACTCAAGACAACACTCCCATTCTCTTCATTATTTTGAAGTCAGAGATACACTGTGAACCATATTTCATTGTGTTCACTTTAACCCATAGCCAGAAATGCCATATGTAAATCATGACATAACAATCTATTTTTAAGGTATTCCACCCCTAATGCAAAAACTGTGGCATCGGTAAGCTATGCCATATTCTAACAATAGAAGAAAAAAGAAATAGGAGGTGATCATATTCATATTGAGATCATAAAATGAAAGTTTGAAAACATTCTGACTTTTGGTTTAAGAGGAGTTGAGGACACAGGGTTTTGTTACCTGCAATGATTCAAAGGGGCATAACTCCTGTACCAAATGGTGCTGAACTTTTTAATAGTAAAAATAGTGAAGACAATCATCTTAAAATATAGGTTATTAATATGTGAAAGTTTTGATTGATTGAGTTGGGTTTTATGGCACCACAACACTGTATCGGTTATATGGTTAAGGAATAGTTGAGGACACAAGGTTTTGTAACCCGAAATAACACCAAGGGCCATTATTCCAACAGGAAATGACACCGAAAAAAAAAGATAGCAGGCGATCATCTTCATATGGCAGTTATTAGTATGTGAAAATTTGAAAACATTCTGACAATTGGTTTTGGAGGAGTCGAGAACACAAGGTTTTGCAACGAGAAATGATACAAGGGCCATAACTCCAATAAGAAATGACGCAGAAAAAAAATAAAAAGGCAATTATCTTCATATGGCATTAATTAGTGTGTGAACGTTTGAAAACATTCCGACACTGGGTTTAAGAGGAGTTAAGAACACAAGGTTTTGTAACACGGAATGATACAAAGGACCATAACTCTAACAGGAAATGGTGCCGAAACAACTATATAGGAGGCGACCATCTTCATATGGAGGATATTAATATGTAAACATTTGAAAAACATTCAGACTATAGGTTTAGGGATAGTTGTAGACAAGATTATATAACTTGAAATGATAAAAAGGGCCATAACAGGAAATTATGAGGAAAAAAACAAATAGGCGACTATCTTCATATGGAGGTTATTAATATGACTGTTTGAAAATATTCAGATTATTGGTTTAGATGGAGTTGAA
>JAULCC010383539.1:0-11477 GCA_032358795.1 Nuttallia obscurata | reverse complement strand
CCTTCGTTTTTACTTCACACCCATTGGAAATTCCTTTGAAAATTTCCTTCCAACAGTACTTTCAGTGCTTTGATTTTGACTTAGATTTAGTCTTTTTTAAGGCTTCCTAACCATAACACCTATATATAGATAATTAAGTAAGATAACTCTGTACTGCAAATTATGGCCCATGTTGAATTAAAAATTGGGTAAAGTTTTGTGTGCAAGTACATTGAGAGTCCATATCTCAGTAACTACATGGTGCATTGCAATGAAACTTTCTACTAGTAAGTGGTCGAATAGTCGAGCGTGCTGTCTTACGGACAGATCTTGTTTGTTAAGCTCCTCTGTGAGAGAGCTAGACATAGCCGTCCTAATGTTTGTTGAGTGTGAGTGTATGTGTGTGCATCTGTGCGTGCATGCATCAGTGGGAAACAAAAGTTTTCAGGAGTATACTGAAATCAGACTGTCAGTGGGGCTGTTGGTGGAGTGTTGTTAAAAGGGTTATTTATCCTTGAACTTAAGCATTTACTATTGTGTCAGTGTCTAGGTAGTTTGTGACGGGAACTCCTCCTTCAGTTTAAGAGGGATTCTAATGATACTTGGTACATCATCAACATAAATAGTAGGTGTGCAAGATGTAAATTTGGTACATATACCTGAAGACATTTCAGAGTTATGTCCCCTTGAATTAGAGTTATGTCCCCTTGAACTAAGGCATTATTTATGCGTCAGTGTCAAGTAACATAGGTAGTTTGTGGCGCGAACTCTTCCATCAATTTTTCATGGATTGCAATAAACATTTGTACACGTATCAACACAAATAGTAGATGTGCAAGACATAAATTTAGTGCATATACCTCAAAACTTTGCAGAGGCATGTCCCCTTGAACTTTATTAATGCATCCATGTCAAGTAACATAGTATACAGATAACAGTTCACAATCAAAGGGGTGTAGAAGGGGTATTTTGTAACATTCAGTGACTGGTTTAGTTCCCACTTTTATGCCTCCACTTTTGGAAAGGAATGGGGGATACAGCCCTTGTTCAATCTCTCACCCCATTTATCCATCCAGACATCATGTTGCATTCACTTCAATTTTTTTTTTTTTTTTTTCAAACATTGATCAATTCTAATTCATGATTGGTGTTGCAAAAGGAGTTTCATTTTCTAATTCAATGAGTTAATAAACTACACATATAAGCCCTGACTTTATCAAATTTAACATTGTGCATATGGCATTTTGGTCAATATCCAAAAGTGATAAGTGCATATCTGTGTTAAATGGACACATTTTTATTGGGGGAGAAAAATCAGTTAGGCAGAGATTTAATGTTGATAATTCCATCGGGGAAAATAATATAAATAATGTTGAAACCACAATAGTGTTTGTCTGGCCCTTTATACTTCCAATCACTTTTATACTGAGGATGCTTGATTTAAGATGTAATCACTGTCTAGCCTTCTACATACAATCTCTGCCAAGATAATTTCCAATGAATGGATTAAGTCTGGTTCCTGAAGAATTTGTAAAGAATAATAGCTGTGAGTAATATACTCTGGTCAGTATATATTGACATCTATAGAAGAACATGTGTTTTTATTTTTGTGTTTTACAAGTCTTTCTGGTTAATGTTGCTTACTTATAGGCAGTTAGATAATACCTGAAACTGCTCCTTGTTATCTTATCCAACACTAACCAGCAAATAAATTACAATTTTCTCACTTGAGACAGCAGTTGGAGATAATTGACCATTTTGTAGCAGTGATGAATTTCATCATCATCACAAAGGTGATAACATTAGTTTATTTTTTCATAGATATTTATCTATAAGATATAAGTATTCACAATAAAACAGCAGCTCAGTTTCCTTTGAGAAGTTTTATCAGAAGATTAAGTTCTTGGATTTTAAAATCAATTTATCTATGAAGCAATGGAATAAATATTTCATTGATCATAAGTTTTGTTTTCATAAAGCACTTTGTATTAAAGATAAATAGGTATGTTGTAAGGGGAAGAGATGTCTAAGGGTAACTAATTCACCCTTCATCATTGTCAGAATGATGGAAATACAGACATTGAAATTGATTTTTTGTGATGGTGAAATACCTTTGACTCCACAAACTTGGATAGTGCTATCTTATCATTGCTATGAAACAAAGCTGTGTGGCATATTTCAGGGATCAGTCAAGTTGGATACAGGATATAGGCCTAGCTTGTGGACTCTATGATAAGAAAAAAATTCTAAAAACACAGTCTGCTGAGAAACATCAGATGCACAATCACTTAGTTTAATTATTATTAAAGACTTTCATGGGCCTTTTGTTTTTCCAGCCACCTACTCCCAGGGTTAATTTACATTTTGGGATCACATCCATAGACATAAATTGAATTTTAATTGTCTAAAATCAACACATATACTTTTTCAACTTTCTTGTCACCCAAATGGGTAGACCACTTTTATTAAAACTTTTAATCTTATTACCCATAGCATGGAGGGGTGTCACATATAGCACATAAACACCAACTCCAAAGGTTATAAAAATTTAGGTATGAACCTATTTACGCAGACAATTTTTCTTGTCTGAACATAACTTGAAAAATAATGATTGGAATAAAATATAATTTCATACGATGATCAAACGCAATGAGAGGAAGTACAGTTTACGAGAACCATAATTATATTTTGAATATTTACACAGTTATTGCTAATTTTTCATATTATTTATCTGGTACATAACATGAAAATTCATACATGATATATATAATACAATTTCATATGGTGTTCAAGCACAATGAGAGGAAGTGCATTGTAGAAACACCATTTACCTATGCTCTTGAATTGCAACAAAGTTATTGCCTTTTGTTACTTTGTTAATCATTTTTGCACATTACTTGTTGTATCTTTTGTTGCCATCCAGTAAAGGACTTTTGTATTGCATGGCAATACCTCATTTAGGTACAATCTAGAAATATTTTTTATCAATTTATAAATTTTTTACCACTTCTTTTTTGCCAATTTGGAAATCTGAGTGAATAGGGAACTTATCTAGAATGGGTGATTGGGACATGAATTATTCATGAGTTTCACTATATCAACATTGTGTAGACAAGAAGTTGTCATATGTCTAATTTCCCCATGGGCAGTTTAATTTACAGCAAACGAGGCCTAAAATGGAAGATAAGGCTTGATGATGTCAGGGGATTTGTCATGGCTTCATGGATTTTTTGAGAGTTTAATATTTAACTTACCAGTGGCTGGATTGTTAGGGTTATAGGAATTTGTAACATAAGCTATTTCAGCGGCACCATAATGTTACCTTTCATAAATCAACCTTCCAATAAGCCTGCAGTCTGACTAGGTTCTACCTTATAAGGTTGTGTATAAATCAACAACTCATTAAATTTTTGGGCTAGGTTGAACCCTGTTACATTATCTTTCTTTGCAATAAGTATCAAACAAAATTTAATACATAAAACTGCATAGCTACTCAATTTACGATCTACAGAATGTAGATATGCACATTGTACCAGTTTGTTTAAATATTCATATTCTTTCTGTATACTTTCAGAGTAAACCTGGACCTTGCTGAGAAATGCCACAAGGCGGAATGTAAGTACACATATATGTCACAGACTACTGGCAGCATGATATATGGTTACTTAGTATTGAACAGCCAGAAGGAGTGAACCCAAGAAAATTTCCAATATTATTAAACAAACTATACTTTATTTTAACAATAAAGGTAAAAAATCTAAATAATCTTTTAGTTGCATTTACACGTCGTTCTCCAAATCTAAACCACATTTTTATTTAATAATCTGAATGAAATTGTATTTTTAGAATTTCCAAAATGATAATAAATGTCAGTGTTATGATAAATCCAAAAGTACTAAATTCCAAAAAAAAAAATATCTTTAGCTTTAGTTTTACAATTAAAATACATATCTCAATACTTTGGAAGCTCAAGTGTGTCATTTAAAATTTCATTTTACAGAAAAGTCACCATAATATACCTTAGGTGCCTGACTTTCCAGTCTACATAATTCTCACTGTTCAACAAAATTATCATATTCCTACAATTGCTAATGTATATTTCAGTGAAAGAGACCGAGCTGGAAGAGATGATGACTCGGGCCAACAACATGGCGACACAGGAGAGTCTGAAGTGTCAACACCTTGAGGTCAGTAGTAACTAATGGTTAGGTTGTAACACAAAAAGTTAAATCAAAGTACTGAAAGTACTGTGAGACCGTACTACTGCTGTAAGAATTATGTTTATTCTAAGCCTGCTGGCTGGGTCATCCTCTGAGTAGTAGATTAAAGGAAGGTAGAGAGCAGCACACCATACCAGCATTGTTTGTAGTTAAGTGGGCCGTTATTGACTTGGATATACAACCAATTAGTGCCGACTATATGTTAAATGGAAAGTATTGGGTATGCCTGATTACCAGTGATATTTTGTCATATAAGTATTCCGGATGACTAATAGGACGTATGCAAGAAATATATTGTTGGAAACAGGGACAGTTATCTCTGAGATCTTTAATTGAACATATGAATGAAATAGAATTAAGATTTGAAATGTTTTGAAGTATGAAGAACATGTTATAAAGAGACCATTAAGCAAACATTTGAGTAGATTATATGTTATTACATTGTGTTATATACTTGAGTATAAAATTGAGCAGCTTCAGTTTACAGACTCATATAACAGAATAGTACATAAAAACGAATGAAATTTATTCATTCGTGATTGCACTACTTTGAATAGACATAACTGCTGTAATATATAAAGCATGTTACATGAGTGTTTATTCAATATCATATTTATGAAACGAGTTGACTAAAACATATGACACGAGCCTTGGCGAGTTTCATATGATTTTAGTCAACAAATTTCATAAAATGATAGTGAATTAACACATATATAAGATTCTATTAATCACATAAAGAAGAATTTTAATAAAATTTCACAAAAATGCACACTGAGTGAATTTTATCAACCAGTTTCAAGTTACATTTATGTAACTAGTTACATATGATATTTATGTCACTGCTTTGAAGCCAGTTTCTGTAATAAATATTGATTGATTAGTTTAGAAATATGAAATAAGTTTTGTCCTGTATTAAAATATGGCTTTACAGGAAAAAATGAAGTATTTTTCCTATAAAGTTGTCAATCAATTTTACAGCATATATATGTCTTTTCAAAGTTGTACTTTCAACAATCAATCAGTTTGATTAAAAGCATCCTGAAGATTGGTAGAAAAAGAACTCAAGACAGTTCACAATTGTTTATAAGGATGTAAGCTGCCATTCCAATTTTTTGAAAAATACACAACTAACATTCAAATTCATGTGAGATTCCATCAAAAGAAAAATTCTAACGAAATTTCAAGAAGATTGAGTGACCACAAAAGTTTTAATGATATTAGAACAATTGATCTTGTTATTTTCAATTTAATTTAATATAACTTAATTGAAGAATTAAAAATTCCTCAATTTAGATAAAATTTAATTCATTTCAATGATATAAGATTATCTAATTTAAGATAATTTAGTTCAATTAAATGTAAGTAAAAAGTTTTTTTTAATTTGATTTTTTTATGAAATTCAATTTAATAGTTGAAATTCTAATTCAAATTCTTTTAATTAAATTAAATTTAAAGATATCTTTTTTACAAAATTGTATTTCATACTAGTTAACATGTTTTACATGAATTTATTTAATATTTTCTTTTTTCAGTGAAACGTTCCATGATTACAATTTATTAATTCAATATTATGTTTTATATTAACTCTTTATGAGGCACCAGACCTTCAGCACAGAGTGCAGAATATATATATATTATATGATGAACGTTTTTCGAGCCAGCAAAGTACTCAGTAGTAATCAATCATACCCAGAAAGAAGTAGTTCTTAAATGTGGAAGATATCGCTGGATATACTTAAAATATGCATCATGTATCTTCAGTAAATGTAACAATGAAAAAATAATTACCGTGTTATGTATTCTTTGTGTATGTGTCAATATGGTTAAACTAAACAAGTGTGAACTTCATTCGTAATGTCCAGTAGTAGATACCTAGCCTCGTTTTTCGTTCAGTCGTGTACAGAAGCAGAAGGATAGTCAACAGCTGATGGAAAATAATAAGATTGTCCCCATGATTTCATACAACGTGTAATGTCACATTACAATCAATATTAATCTAAATTCTTCTGCAAAAAAAACCCCCTAAAATTTCAAAAATACAGTCACTTCAAGCTGCAATATAAATATGTTGCATTCTGCTGTACATAGCATGTATGGTACGAAACATTTGCGAGAATTAGCTCATTATATGAAACACTGAAAAAAATGATTCTTCCAATGACATAACACACCTAATCGATTTGCCCCTAGCCGTTGTAAAAAATATATAATATGTTGTTTACAGTTCAGAAACATATGCGAAGTTCATGAGCAGTCTTTTTTCAGCTTTTTAGGTGGTTAAACGATCAGCACAGGTGTGGTCAAGTTTGAAGTGTTGATAAGTACGATTTTGTCATTAAAATTTTCTCAAGTTAAATATGTGGACGATATAGAGATATTCTGTAAAAAAAACTTCTATTTTATTTACCCAACCCCATGAAACCATAGTTGAAAATTCATTACTTCACATTGAAATTATTCTCAGTACCACTCTTGATTGTCAGCTTCAAAACCGTCACTAAATTGTCAGCTTCTGAAGTGGAGGTTGTAAATATTCTTGCTAAATATGGAGTAATTGTCCAATTATCCTGGCTATATTGAACTGGAATGTATAGACTCAGTTATCTCCGGACAAGCTATGATTGTGGTATTGCATCATAAACCAGGCGAACATAATAAAATTATCCACATGGCGAAAAATCTTAGGACATCCAGAACAAATGCAGTTTAAAGGAAAGCGCAAAATCTGAGTTTAATTATATTTAATTAAGTAGAATTTCAGACTGTTTTTGTCGAGCCCACTTGCGGTGAGCTCGACATAGCAGTCACTTTTTTTTGTCCGGTGTTTGTGGTTTAGTCTGTCCTTGTGTGTTTCTGTGCATTCTGATTTGGCTTGTCCAGGCCATTACTTCATAATGGGTTGACAGATTTTAAAATAAATTGGCACAAATGTTTATTTTGATGAAACGGAGTTAGCCATGGATATATGGATTTTAAAATAACTTGGCACAAATGTTAACTTGATGAGACAGAGTGTAGCATGGAAGAATATAATTCATACCTCTACAGGTGTGGTCAAACTTAGAAGATGAAGGTCAAACTGGTCAAAATTATGTTTGTCCGGGGTCCACCCAGAATCTTCATGTATGCCTGTCCAAATGTGGCTTACAAAGAAGGCTACTATAGTACCATTCAAATTGATAGGCTGGAGGGTAGATAATCTACTAACTTGAGCCAGGTAGACTGGAAATTGTCTAGCAACTAGAAGCCAACCAAGAGTGCACCATAGCTGACTTAAGTTTATGTTTCAATTGAATTTTGGCCATATAAAATAGTTTCTATATATATTATCCAAGCAATCAGCAATATCAAATAATATCCACCAATTAGAATTAGTTTCTTTTTATCTGCATACATTATAAAAGCAGTCCACATTTTTGAGCAATTTCCATATATCTATCCATGTGCAGTATCATGCAATAGCAATAACCTGGGGATAGCAATATACAATTCTTTATACAACAACTTCTCTGAAACTAATTAACAGAAACTGATGAAACTTCACATAAAGAATATTTAGGTAATCATCTGCCAAGAGCCTTATGACCCTGTGGCCAATAGAGGCCCGGGCAGATGGCTTATTATCAGAACTAAAAAAAATCTTTAAAATCTTTTTGTATAATCACAGTCCTATAAACATGTTTGAGACGTAGCTCAATTTGAGCACTCAGCCTTATCAACTACACTTGTCCGAGATAATGATTCTCCGGCATATTTGTAGGACTGATCAGTTATGTTGGTGTTAAAAATTGTATAATAGATCACAGTAAATGACCATTTTATCATGGTCAAACAGTGGATAGGTGAATTCCTGCATAGTATATTTGGATTGTGATGGAGATATGGTTTGACAATGAAGATTGAAATAAAACTGATATTGATATTTAGGGACCTCAATCACTGGGGTTATTGCTGAAAAAAAGTCACCATGGGGGTCTGATACTTTGGTTCCAGAATGAAAATTATGACTAAGGGAACTGGTTATTTGGTACTAAGGTATAACCTACTGGTATCAATAGTTATATATCAAGCTATGCTAGCAGGATATCAAAAATCTTTCATGATTTTTCATAATTTATGTTGTGCATTGTTAGAACTCTCAGTCCTTTGAAAAATTTCAGTTTGCTCTTTTTTCTACATGTTTGTTTTGTTCTACATGGTAGCAGAATTAACATTTTCTTTCTTACCATAATGTGATCTGCTGTGCATCAGAGCTTTATTTGTATGAGACATGAAGATTATCAAATTTGAGATTCCAATAATGATGTATTGCATGCTGTTTCTCTCACTGAAAGTATGGTAAATGTAATTGTTTTGATGTGTGGGCTTGCTGTCAAAATGGTAATGATGCTTGTTTACAATCCATCTTCTTGTAAGTTTTGATATTTTTTAAAACTTTCATCAATTTACAGATTAATTCCATTATAGGAAATTTACACTCTGAACTCATTAAAATCAGATTCAAGCTCTCATTTTTGTGCACAATTTGCTTATTGGCTATGCTGATATCCTATTATTGTTTCACTGATTTCCTAAGATTGACCTTAGCATCACACATGAAATTTCTTGCCTATAAAATTGTTAGATATATACACATAAATTCTGAAAGTCTGAAACAATAAGCTTGTAGTCATTAGCACAGCAGAATCAGCAACCCATTCTCAAGTGCAGATGGCTTTTTTTGGGGGCTTAGCAAGGACTTTACTCCTTGAAGAAAACAACATCATAACAACCATAGAAATTCATTTCCCATTTTGAAGCAAACCTGCAGCATGTATCCTATTGGGCAAGTTCATCTGTTGTAATGGGCAGTTCCACTGGATTAAGAAAAAAAATACCTAATCATGAATAATTGTATGTGTATGGTCAGTTTTGAGAGAATTGCAAGCAATGCATAAAATATCCTGTTTGAATTTATCACATTGGTTTCGGTCTGGGAGTGATATAACAAGTTTTCTATATTTTTTGATATACCGGTATCACTCATTGTATATTGTGACCTAATGTATTCATATGCGTGGCTTACATTGATAGACACTGATGTCATAAGTCATGGCTCATTCTCAGAGGTTATCTAATTTGAAGTAAATATGTATTCATTTAACTAACATTGATCCTTGTTTAGGTTATTAAATCAGTTAAATTTTGATTAAGAAAGCCACTCATTTCTTAGAATAAGTTTGTTTCAAATGAAATTGTATTGGAACTATTTTTCCTGTTCATTGACCAAATTACACTTTGTTTATATCACAGCACTAAAATGCTAAGGGTTAAGAAAAAAATAGGCTCACATTTTGTTGTTTTGACCAATCTTATTCTTCAGTGAAGAGAATATTTAAGAAATTTTGTGTTAGATCACAAAAGTAAGGCACAATGTTCTTTATATGAATAGCACACTATAAGGTAATGGTTTGTTTGCAGATATTCCAGTCAACAACTGATAATATCATATATTTCACATGCAGCACACAGGCATCTTTTAAGGCAGTTGTTTTAAATTAAATCAGAAATTACCATGAAATATGCATTTAGCTTTAATCAGTAAAGTACAGGGTGCACATGGAGAATATTTAACTGTTTTCAACAAGATTGTACTGCCAGCCTTTGGCTTTTTGTTCAAACTGGATCTTTCCAATTTACTGGATACTTGATATCTATCTGTAAAGGATGAGGAATGGACTTGGCCGAGTGTAGATCAGGAAGAATCCATTACTTACATACAACAACAAGAGGTTTATTGATCTCTAGGAAAGATTTAGTTGGATTTTGTTTACTTCAGACAATGACTAGATTACAATGGGATGTAAACACTTTATCTTCGGTTGGGCTGATGAATTGTTTCAGACTTGATTACTGATGACTTTTCAGTTATTTCCTTAGAGTAATAATTTGCTCTGCTTATTTACAGAAGTGGGGGGTTTCATTTATATGCTGAGGGTGTTTGTCTCACAATGAAATAATTAAGACCTCAGTTTTGTTAACTTTTTCATTTGATTGAATTTGTTTCTTCATGTTGCCTGCACATTTTTTTCTGATTCAGGGTAATACTGGGGGATACTTGTTTGAAGAAGACATACTTACATTTATTGAAATGGCTGAAGTGTCAATGCAATATTGGATAATAGTGTATAATAGATTTTTTTGTGTATGTAGGAAACCGTAAAATGTTATAGTAATATGAAAGCTTCACCTTATCTTTTGCCTTTTAAGAAAGAGATGATATGTTGAAAATGCAAAATTTTATTTAGTAGAAAGAATGCCTTTTTAAAAGCATTCACTAGTGACTCGAAATAATATACTAACAGTATCTAAAACTGAAGCAACATTTAATCCGCTTTACATTTTTTATAAAGAGACAATTTGACCTTCAAAACAATATTCATCAAATTCAGCAGTTCTTACAGTAGTATCTTTAGGGCTAGAACCAAGAATCAAATTTCATAAAACTTAGGACATAATTACCCCTAAGGTCGACTCTGACTCAGTTTTATAAGTGTAAACTGTTCTGATATAATGTTTGTTTTCAGAATCTCATGTATTTGTGTGTGAACTGTTTTTCAAGTAATTTGTGTAAACTGATTCTCATTTCATTTGTTTGCGTGTATTAATTCTCTTTTTTCCTGTGTGTACTGAATTTCTCATGTTGTTTGTGTGAACTTTTCCCATGATTTGTGTGAACTCTTCCATGTCATTTGTGTGTACTTTTCTCATGTTATTTGAGTGAACTTTTCCCATGTTATTTGTGTGAACTTTTTCCATGTTATTTGTGTGAACTTTTCTCATGTTGTTTGTATTTATTCTCTTTTTTTCCTATGTGTACTGAATTTTCTCCTGTTATTTATGTGTACTGTTTCTCATGTTATTTGATATATTTGATATTTGTACATTAATTTTTATACTATTTTCAGGGCTGGCAAAATCTTGTTTGTCTTCGGACAAGTAACATAGAAAATTTACCTGTCCGTATTGAAAGTTTACTTGTCCGTATAATTTATATACACATTTACTATTACATTTGTATTATAAAAGAATAAAACTATATATTGCCTATCTTAATTCTTACTGCCCCATATGGACCTAGGGCGTGCTAATGTGGCACAAGAATTTGGACCACTACTTAACCCTGGCATGATCGTAAGAGGGGACTAATAGGATTTTAACATAAACTGGAGTGTCTGCATTTCTGATTCTCCAGCAGGTATTAAGTTGTTGGATCCATACCCCCATATTTTTATCTCG
>JAULCC010383428.1:0-11477 GCA_032358795.1 Nuttallia obscurata | reverse complement strand
TTCATGAGGAATTTTTGTATGGATCTCGTGGTTGGACAGATACACGAAATCAGATCATTTATTTGTAACTCATCTGACCAAATAGTTGTTTAAGGTGACCCTTCGTCTGTCGTTTAACCGCCCGTCCGCAGTCAGCAGTCATTCAATCAGTCCGTCAGTCCGTCTTTTTTGTAAGACTTTTAAAGAATCACATGGTGGATTTCACACAAAAAAACTCTGGAACGTCATATTAATATTAACATCCCATTAACCTCTCCTTATTCTTATCAAATAGTTCCATTCCAATATACAGCATGGTCACTAGCGCTAAAAATATAAACAACTTCAGACATCTCAAACCGTAAAATTGAAACGGCTTAGTATGCATATACTATGGTCAAGTGCTCATTTACCAAGTTAGTTCAAATGGTAACTATCGGGATAGAATTGGCTTCGCCACAGAGGTGTCTTATTTTACACATGCTCAATTAGAGATAAAAATAAAGAAATTATGTACAAAAAAGCTTATAAATTCAAGTTGCAATATTCAATACAGATCTTCTACAAAACTTGTTCAAATAGTTAGTCTGGCCCGATAAAACTTCTTTTTATGCTCCGTGCTCAAATCTTAAACCTATTTGTAAATGTTATACATGTTTTCCTTATAAACCTGAATGCTTTATGAAACTTTGTCAAATGATGAGTAAATATCTTGCAAAATATTTCAATTAAATTCCATAAAAAGCTGACAGTGAAGTTTGAGATTTGAGCAAGGAGAACGGAAAAAAGTTTTATTATCAAAGACCCTGGTCTCAAGATTTGGCACAATTCAGAGGAGTCTGAATTTAAATAGACTAACAGCGTGAAAACTTAAAAATTCCTCTTTTCTGAATCCAAACTTGGAGCTTAAGTATATTGTGTGTAATATTATGTATTAGTATATTTATCTACTATTGCATAATATGGCATCCGGACCATACGCAAAACTATACATCCATTATTATTACAGAAATTATATCTACACATAGTTGCAAATGTCAAAGTTTTTCTTGTTTTCAGTGCAATTGTAAATGCAATACAACAAACTGACATGAAAATGAATGATTTACAAAAGCTGCGCATTTTTTGGCTAAAAACTGATTCAATAAACGCATATTTAATAAACAAAAGAGATGCAATTATTACGGATAAAATAGTGTGTTACCATGGCAAAATATTTGGATACTTGATGGGCGATACCGTATGCTGCTAACTCGACTGTTCCCAGCAAGCCTGAAAATAAACCATTCTCATAAAAAAAATATCCGAATGAAATTACCCAGAATTCTATTTTTAATTCTGGTATGTTTTGATTTTAATTTGTTATCATTTTATAATGGGATTATATAACAATTATTTCCTATCACCATTATAATCATCGATACGTTAATAAACATAACGAAGCGACAAAGTGGCGATGTGAAGCTTCAATTTAATACCTGAGTAATCATCATCCTGGTCAAAACAAATTTTACACTTGAGCGACATACATCACGTTAAATCTCGTAAAACCGCGTAAAACATGTTAGCAGTAAAAAGACAGAGGTCCACAACAGAGGCGTGTTTGCATTTGTGAGTGTTATAAGTCCAGTAGTGTAAGGATGCTAAATGTTAGGGAAAAATATTGTCATATAAACTGAACTTTCGCAACATCGGTTCTTGATGACAGCTGTGAGCAGGATGACTGCATTGCAGTAGTAGAAGTAGCAAGCAAATATGTATGTTACACCAAGATATACTGTATCCAAGACATGCTTTGTAATACCATTCGGAAAGCTAGCCTCTTGGGTGTTTAGCAATCACATTCCACACAAAGAACATTGTAAGAATATCTAGATTACCTCGCAAAACATGTAAGCAGTAAAAAGACAGAGGTCCACAACAGAGGCGTGTTTGCATGTGTAAGTGTTATAAGTCCAGTTGTGTAAGGATGCTAAATGTAAGGGAAAAATATTGTCATAGAAACTGAACTTTAGCAACATTGGTTCTTGATGACCGCTGTGAGCAGGATGACTGCATTGTAGTAGTAAGAGAAGCAAGCAAATATCTATGTTATATCAAGATATACTGTGCCATAACGAAGGTGGTCCAAAGCATGCCTTGTAATACCTCTCAGAAACCTAGCCAAGGGGGTGTTTAGCAACCACATTCCACACAAAGAACATAGATTACCTCGCAAGGCATTAATTTGTGAGCCACTTAAATTTCGTAATTAATGCGTTCCTCACACTGAGGTAAACTTAGAACGGTGGACAAGTTAATCCACTGTAAAATTATTGTTATAAATTAACACCAGTTTTAAGACAAAACAATTTAATTTAACTGAATCTTAATACTTGCTACAAAAATGTTAGTATAAGCAATAACATTGTTTAATGAAATACTGACGTCACTAAACATTTATCTTTATACTTGAGACAAATAGATGACATGAAATATCTTACCCGATATGAACAGCGTAACGGTTGCTGCCATCCACTTTATAAATATCATCAACATAGCAGGAATAGCCATGTAGAAGAATTCTCCCCAGTCTTCAAAACTCTCGAATGAAAGGCCTGATGATCATACAATTATAGAACATGATATAAATGCAAAACTTAAAACTGTCTTACAGAACACTGATGACCTGGAAGAAAGATTTTGGTACGTTAACAATGATATGTATATACGACATTCGTGCTTACATCTTCTGAATGTCATTACATAAATAACTGTATGATGAAAATCAGAATGAGCTCTTCAGCATTTAAGAGGATCATGAGTCGTCATTTCATACCAGTGTTTTAAATGTGTCAAGGACTTTTATGTGTGGCTTGTGTGAGCCTTGTCAAGCATGAAAATAATCTCCCGGACGGGTATAATAAAACTTGTTATGAAATAACAACGAGAGAAATATTCTATTATTTACATGCCACAACACGATGGAATAGATTAACTCAGCGTATCAATATCATTCTAGGTTGTATTAAAACTAATATATTGTCAAAATGACAAGTGTATGTGTGTATTATACTTCTTGCTAAGGGTGACATATACATACTTATTTTTTAATTTAATCTTACATAGTTATATTTATTTTCACCCAAATACAGAGTGTACAAATATGAGGATATTAAGAACAATAATTTTAAACGACAGCGTCAGATCAATCTGCATAAACTTCAACTTTAAAGTGAACATTAGGGAAAGCCAACCATATATGCTTACATTTTTAGAATAAATAGATCAGAGGAAAAGAGAAACACACTAAAAGATCTAAACAAAACAAATAAACCAGTTGCCCGCTGTTTATCTAGAGAAATTATGTCACACATTTTGATATCTTATGTCAGATGTCGAGTTATTCGGTGACTGATTTAGGTCCATAGTAAGTGAAAAGAACTTTATGTCTTGCCTTCAAAATGAAACATGGTGTACTGAGTTTGTATTAAATATCGAAGTGTCTTCAGTATTACTTCCATTATTTTCGCAAGCATATCAGTTCATTTTCACTATCAGTTCTTTATATTTCTCATCAGATGTGTTCAAATGAAATTTGCGTTTTATATAAAGCTTACGTGCCTCACTGATATAAGAACAGGGTAGCAGATACATGCGAATTCATAAAAAACTGACGACATAGTTGAAATTAAACAAAATGATTCACCATTCACCAGAGGAATCCCTGGTGTGTGGCAAGGATACCAGCTGTGGCCCTTCTTGTCACGCTGAAACACTGTTTGCCTTTAGAAGGAAATATTTGAATTAAAATAATTTAGTTCGGTAAAGCGTTGCATAAACTATTTGAATGAAAAATAAATTAAGTAAATAACCCAAATCCCACATTTTAAAATTCGCTGGTCTGTGTTTTATAGAGGGTTAGAAAGGTCAAGGTTTTTGCTGCTGCAGCTAAATGTTTCGTCGTTGCATTCAAAACCGAAGGTTATATTTAAATGAATGGCAATGGAATATATCCGTGGTGTGGTAATATTTTACTCTAATGCTGTTTTGAAAGAAGAGATGGGTAAGTCTGAAATAATGTTTATCTTAATTTCCAAATTTCATGATGTTTGTTTTTTTTATATGAAGAAGCGTATGAATCATACATATATTGTTGCATTTTATTTTCATTTACCTATATATTGGATGACTTCTGTTTATATCAAATATGGGAATGATACATTCTGTGCTGTTTTTTTTTATTAACCACTGGTTTGACATGTTTCTTACATGTAAAATGTTCAATTATATTTGGTTTTTTTAATTTGTTCTTCGCCTACCACCATATGCTATTCATGGCCAGACGATTACCAAGTCCGAAAACATGGTTATTGACCGGAAGAACATGCATGACTCACTTAATGTATTCTTACCATGCCAAAATCCCACATGAAGTTTCCACATGACGACATACGCTACTAAAACAACAAGTTGTATCCAATATGCAGTCACCGTAGCCAATATAGAACCGCTGAAATCAGACATTAGTTTTAAAAATGATTTATTTTCAATTGAAATATAAAAATGCAATAGAGAAGTCACAAGTATGAAAAATATTAAAATCAACTCGTCACTACATCTTACTTTTGTTATACAAAACATTTTAGAGCTATTCTGTATATCGGTGAGTTAAGCTTATTTACTTTTCAACCAGACGTTTTAATGGCATATATAGTGTGTTTTTTCATTTTTAACATATATGGACATATGTTTCCAGTTTTGCATTAAATAATGCTATACAAATAACAAAGTTCTATTTTCTAAAAGGGTATTGCTTTACACAAGTTGTCCTGCAGTGTCAAAATCAGCAACCTTCATTGTAACCTTAGCAAAACTGTTAAATGCCCTACTCACTCTGTTCTCATACCAAGTTTCGTCACAAATCCATAATGTAGGAGTAGATTCAGCATGTAGGTTGACAACCATATGACAGCCTGTGCAACCGCGCATCGCTGTAATGTAGTATTAAATGATTACCTTTAATAATGCCCTATGGAGGGAGTTTTAAGACTAATTTTGCATCATGCATATTTCCCACAATAAAACAAAATAAACCATTTGTTATCAAATTTGATTACAAAACTGAAAGTCTGCATATAAAACTTATATGAATGTTTTTGAGAACAGAAATAGTAATATAAAGAATAAATAAATGATATTTATTTTGTTGTGTTCAAATCAGTGTTTAAGTTCTGAACCATGGCTTATTTTATCAAATATTGGTACCAAAATGATTGTAAAAACAAAAAGATTTATATTTTTTTATTTAAAAATATTTTTATTAGAAGGATTTAAGAAGGACTTAGAAGTTTTGTAGCAGGACATTTCTGTGTTTGGTGAGATAAATTGACATTCGCTTAAAGGGCTTAACTAAGTCGTCGTGATTAAAGATATGCTGAGGATAAAACACTTTCAAAAATGAAAAATTATGAAATTATAGCTTAGCTGAGATGGCCCCATCAAAACAGTGCAAGAATTAACTATGATTCAAGGTAGAATTTTCTTAAAAGGCACCAATACAGTCATACAAATATGCCGGAGAATCGTTATCTGGGACCAGTATCTTGATATGTCTGCGTGCTCAAATTGGGCAATTTCTCGGGGATGTTTTATAGGGCCGAATAGTAACTAAGTCAAACAGCTTGCTTTAACGAAAGCTGATTTAAAAAAAAAAAAGGTTATCAAATTAAACAATTTGGACAGGCCTAGTTGTGGATGCTTTACCCAGTGAATTCAAATGAAGGCGAAGGTAAATGACGTCATTTCAGAAGCGACTATAGCTTTTCATTGGAATAACCCATACAAATTCGCGTTTTATGTGCTTTTGTTTTTCTTTAAGGCGTCTTTAATTGTTAAGTGTGGTATCTATTGCTCTTTTCTAAGGTGTGAAACGTTTCGTGTTTGACTTACCTGAATGATTAGGAGGCGATTCAGTAACGTTAACATGCAAATAGGCTGAAAATTTTCAAAATGACACACATACATAATTCAGCTTTCTCTTATTCAAGCTGTTCAAAAATAGGATCTACGCGTTACTTGATAAAATAAAATCTCTACGCGTTTTTTTCCTATATGAAAAAGAATCAAAGTACATGTCTGGCTCTAGGTAAATGTTTAAAAGAAAACAAAATCGTCATAGTTTTATTCAATGAATGCCGTTCGGTTACCTTTTAAACTGCTTACTTATAAATATGAATGTAAGAAGTATATACATAGAAAATATGTATGTTGCAGGTAGAAGATAATTATGCTAAAGCATTGATTAGATTCTTTGTATTGGTATTTATGACATTAGATTGCAAAATGTGACGTAAAAAGCCAAGACCCTCTTATCGAGTGGAGCCCAAATTCTTTTAGTAAAATGCGTAAATCGACACCAAGAATATTTCTTCTGAATAAAACTGTTTACCTTCACTAACCGGACACAAGGTAGAGTGAAAAATTCCATGAGCAAATCTCCTATGAGGATGTTTAATACTAAAACTATTCTGACATAATACAGCGTCATATGTTAACATAGCAAAGATGTTAAGATAGTAGTTAAGACATATGGATTGTAAAGATTCCTGTTTAAAAGATGCTTAAGCATAAAACAGTTTTAACACATAAAACTGCCAATCACGTTACTCTTTTGATTCTTTATGACATACTTGGTTCTACAGATTATGATTAATAAAAGTTTGAAAACTGAACTTCAACGATAACTATCATCAATGTGTGCCAATTAAATGTGATGCCATGAAAATACCAATTATTGCAGAAATTAAAAAAGTTTATTACCGTAACACCAACTCAAGCGTGACACCAGGCAAGCTTGCCTCTCTGTTTATTACCAAATATGGTATAAACCCTTAGCATGCTAAGCGCGACTCAAGTAGAATATGCAAACAGCTTGGATCTATATCAGACACCGAATAGTTTGGCAACTAGTCCAGAACTAAATTATTTGACACTCGGCCAATTATTTCTGCAACTATTGAGCGAATCCGATAAATTCTAAATTCCAGGCTGACGACAGTTAAAGCAGACAAATTTTTTTCAGCAGGCTAAGGGTAAGTATCTCCATATCCACGGGCAAAGGGATGGCACTAAAGGTAAATGATAGTTAATTTCATACAAACGCCATAAAAGATTTTGACAATTGATCCAAAAATCAGGTTAGTAACAATTCTATAAGAAAATAATTAAGATCCTTTACCCTCTGTAAACATTGTTATATTTAAAAGTAAATGTATGGCAAAATTGTTTTAAATACAACACATTGATATATTTTAAATAATAAGTTGCTTACAAGGTAAGCAATAAGAAGTCCTTTTGCGTATCTTCCTGCTATTCTGAAACAATGTATAAACACATATCAGTCGATTGTTTGTAATCACATCCATTCTACAACAATTCATTGAAATAACAGAACAATATTTAAGATACATAGAGTCTAGCTAACGACATTTGAAGATTAACGAGAGAGAAGAGAGCAGTTATTCGAATGCTCGATATCTTAACAGAGAATTCGATATTGTTATATAGACAGCTTACTTGTGAATTGTTAACTTGTTTTTGATGTTTAAAATGATGTCTGTGTTAATAAGCACTTATTTATCTTTAATTTTTACATTTAAAACATTTGAAAGATGATAGAATGTTATAGAAACTCATAGAATGTCATAGAAAGATATAGAATTTTCTAGAATATTGAAAACATTGGAGATCATTTAAGAGAGCTATATATGGCATCAAACTTGTAAACAATTGGTCACATGATCTTATTTTGTCATCAGGCATACATAAGATATGTCCATATATTTCTAGAAACTTCAGAAAGTATATATATATAAATAGGCTTGGGGAGTTATCGTTTTATCTCTGGGTAAGTGTACAGTCATTATATGGAGTTAGTTTGTGAAAATTCTGGATTATTCTATGGATATTATTTAGTGACGAAATCTTTGTGGGTTAGTGGAATTTAGGAAGTGCGGGGATTTAATTTAAAAGTGCTCAGGAACATTCAACAACCGGATTTAGAACTTTAAAAGGGACATCAAACAGGATCAAATTAGATTAGAATATATAGAACTGTGAATTAGGTATTAATATTTTATTTAACATTGTAATTTGAGTTAATAAATTTTGTAAAGTATGATGCTGGCAAATACATTTATAGAAGTGCTATTTTAAGAATTGTCTTAAAATTCTTGAATGTGCGTACTAGCATGGACATTTATATTTAAATACTTTCTTTGAAATGTTGGTCCCGTGTAATGACTCAGACACAGTGGTATTGGAATACTTACCCAGAAATGTTCGGTTCTTGACCGATAGCGATCAAAATATGTTCAGTGTTAATACATATTGCCAACACGACGAGATAGGCCAGAACCAGGATAAGTGCACCTGTAAAAGGGGGCAAAATGTAAAAAAATTGTTAAATCCATCTGAGACAAAACAGGGTCAATAAATTCCCTTTGAGGCATCACAGAATGTGCGAACACCTCTACCGTGCTATACACAGAACGGATATAAAATCATTTTACTTCCATACATCAACTCATATTTATTGTATGTTATAAGTTCGGTTGTTTTATTTGCAAAACATGCAAAATTTCTGTTTTCATTCGAAGTAATAAAATTTTTGGAAATGTGAACTATTTCAGGAGTATATTCAGTAAAGAGTAAGGGTACAAGTCCTTAAAGATACGGTGCCTATTCGAAAATGTAAACTTATTCGAAAACGTATTACTCCATTTAATGAATACCGGTATCCCTGTTGTTATCAAATGTATTTTTAATAGAATAATTACTTTGGAAATTGATGCAAACACGAAAGAAGAAAACTCTTTTTAAAATTTGACAGCTGGCATCACTTCGCACATAATAGTCATGTGATCCCTGACGGCAACTTCAACGAAGAACTAAATTTCGGTCCTCCTCTTTACACTGTTTTCTCTAACATCAGTTATCGATTTGCGCGTGCGCATGTGATAGTTCTATTTGATTAATTTCAAGCTGTTCGCGTGTCGTTATTACTTTGAAGAGGGGGCGGGTGTCAATAAAATAAAGTATTGTTTACAGAAGTTATCGTTTTTAACAAAAAATGTTTAAGAAGGACTGACTGAAAGACAAATGAAAGGAAAACCTGAGAGACAACACCTATGTAATGAGTCTTTTCGTAACTGGCACCAGCAGAGCTTAAGATAAATATTATTTAAATATTACCAACTGTATAAATTACTTAGTTAATGTGTTTGTTATACATGTCGCGATTTAATTACATTTATTGATTTCTCACATGTGTTTCTAAAGTAAATACATCTACATGATTTTATAAATGTGAACAAGTTTCGCATTCTAGAAGCGGTACTGTTTTCCGTTTACCATTGTTGAATATCAAAATCAGATTTCTTAAAGAGATATTTAAAGTGGCTCATTCACAGACAGCGTATTGACAAACTTACAAAACAAATTTCAAAATTAAAAAATATCGCCCAAAGTTTTGTTTCAGGTCTTAAATTGATTTGTGGATAACAACAGAGTAACTTGCTTTTTAAATCAAAGTGTTCAAATTTATATCGCGTTAGTTCAAAATGGTCAAATTTATATCGCTTTAGTTCAAAGTGGTCAAATTTATATCGCGTTAGCTCAAGATGGTCAAATTTATATCGCGTTAGTAACGCAAAACGATTTTATGCAAGACCAAGCTTTGGCTAGCTATCAGCAGGTGATACTGCGCATGCGTATTCTATGTAATACGTTGTTGCTCAAAAACGAATTCCGTGTAATTACAAATGGGGGAAAGCGTCTTAAAAAGAGTTGTCAGGGGGCTCACTTCCCAGTATCATACGCAATGCTTACCTCTCTGCAATGCAATTCCTACATACGCCTTGTTACTACCCCCACTTGCCTGAAAATAATTTACACATACAAACTTTTACTAAAAAGTCTGAGAAACGTTCTCTCATATTAAACTTTTTGCAGATGGCGTATATAATGATGTAAAATAAACCTACATTAACCATTAGCCTGCTAAGCGCGACCATTAAAAAATTCAAAAACAGCTTGGATCCAGATTAGATGCCGAATAACTCGGCGTCTAATCCGGAACCAAGCTGTTTGACACTGAGCCAAATTGTTTCTCCAAATATTGGGCAAATCCGATGGATTTTAAACCCAGGCAGACGACAATTTAAGCAGACGACAATTTTTTTCAGCAGGCTAAGGGTTAAATACTGTCAGTATAATCTTATTGTATTATGCATCATGTTGTAGGAGAAAGGCTTTAACTGAGTTGGAAGAACTTATGACTCAACTCAATTTTTGTACAGAGAGAAATGAAATATATTTATTTAAAAACGAAACAAAACTAACACTGCATCATCTCACCTGGGATATGAGCGTATCACATGCACTTAGCACTCCCATTTGCATCCCTATACCAACTACCAAGACAAACTGCAATAAGAATTTTCAGTAAAACACCGAATAAATATATAGTCACAGCTATAACCTTAGGATAGAGAAATATTCATGTCCATGAGTTAGTTATATTATCCTTTCATGTATATAATGAATGTATGTGATCAATTGAATCGTTTAACATTTTATACGAATATAAACATTAATCTTGAAATGTCGGAATTTCTAAACAAATTACATGTTCTCTTTCACAAATAAACATATTCGATTCCATAGCACACCCATTTAATAAATTTAATTTTACTAATCTGCTCACATTCCCATGACTTATACTTGGAAAATAAAATAGTTCAGCTGGTATACATTACATATTTTTTCGGCATTAAACATTTTACAATGAATATAGCTATAAACACTATCACTAATCACATTCTATCTTCCTTTCTCACTTTTCTCGAGGTTCACATACTTGAACTGATCCATTCAATTTGAAAGTTCATATTCACGTTTTTCATTCGTTCCTTACTTTTTCATTAATACATTACGATTTCATTTATACATTACGATTTCATTTATACATTACGATTTCATTTATACATTGCTTTTATATCTCCACTTCGCTCCCTTCGATCGCTCGTTACGACATAAATTCCATTAAAGTTTCAATAAATAATCTATATCTAATACATGTAATACAATAGCAAACAATCCTATCATCGCCCTGACATCAACACGCATGCTTTACCACGGATAAATCATGTAAATTACATATATATAAAAAATCATAGTGTTTCGTTTTTAGCTCATCTGATTTTTTGAAATAAAAAGATGAGCTATTGTCGTGACCTGATCGTCGTCGGCGTCGGCGTCGGCGTCGGCGTTGCAGTTCAAGGTTAAGTTTTATGTTTAGGTCCACTTTTCTCCTAATTGGTCAAAGCTATTGCTTTCAAATATGCAACACTTATTAACCATCATGACCTGACTATGTATGACAAGGGTCATAACTCTAGCTGGTATTTTGCATGAGTTATGGGCCTTTTTGGACTTAGAAAAACACTGTTTCTTGG
>JAULCC010383318.1:0-11477 GCA_032358795.1 Nuttallia obscurata | reverse complement strand
TGTGTGTGTGTGTGTGTGTGTGTGTGTGTGTGTTGTAAAATGTAGGTATACATATTGTGGTAAATACTATGTTAGCAGTTATACATTTAGCTTTAAATACTGTCTAAGCCGGTTTTCATTTTCTTTACAGTACATTGTGACGTCAGATTGATTGACTTTGGTGTTACGGCACCGCTGTATAGGTTATATGGTGTCATTCAGGAAAAAACTTGTTGGATCCACATCTCATTTACATCGAGATAAAAAAAAATGGAGTATGGATCCAACAACTTAATACCTGCTGGAGAATCATTGATGCAGAAAACTCCAGATTCACGTTCAAACCGTTAGTCGCCTCTTACGATAATGCCAGGGTTAAGCAGTGGTCCAAATTCTTGTGCTACATTAGCGCGCCCCAGGCCCACATGGGGCTTTTAGGGTTGAAAAACTCGACTTATAAACAAGCATATATGGTACATTAAAGAAATCACTAGAATAGGACCAGCGCTTGCGCGGGTGACTTAATTCACAAAACTCTGAGAAAATAGACGATTCTACAATCCTCGCAACAATATAACATCTATAAACTTACCAAATGACATTTGAAAATTGTTCGGAATGAAAACAAAACAGCGCTTTGAATTGAGTTGAAACTCTGAAGTGTCACATGTCTGTACAGGGAGTCTTTCTTCGACTATGTTTTATACTATTTATCTATGGAACAAAATCATTTCAAAATACCACTACTTGCTAGATATACGCTGTTGTTTCAAATTTAAAAAGAAAAAGAAACGTCAGAATCGAGTCTTGAACCCGTGGCTAACTCAATAAACAGGGTATCGGAAGCAAGTACGGAACTGATTCAGCTATATCGCCTTCACACATAGTAGGATGATGTAAACAGGAATAAACCAACCCGTACCTCAAACAAATTACCATAAGAATACATATATCGTTTACCTGTCTTTTAAGTTATCGAATTCATCAACTTCTTTTAATTTGTGAAAGTCGAAACTGATTGTCTATTTTCCGAAAAATAAAATAAAATAAACAAAACCCGACAGAATAATCTACGAATTAACAATAAGAGCAATGTTGTGGCAATTCCACACTAAAACCCCGTGGCTGATATATATCGTTTTCTTTTTTATTCTTACTCAATCGTAACTCCTCTACTACGATTGTAGTTGAGGAAGCACGATCGTGAAACAAAACAACTCTCTGCGTGCAAGCTGTCGTTAAAGGTTCCGTACCATTTTCAGATACAGAAATTTTACGTGAAACTAACTGACGACATAAACCGGCCCAAATTTATACTAACTGAATGGTCCTGTTTTTAGTTTAGTATTTAGAGTAAATCGTATGTTTGGTCGCTTTACATGTCAAATTTTCAGTCCGCCTCGTTTTATTGTGTTGCTTAAAGCAGAAATATAGAGTATACATTATACATTCATGTCCATGGCTTCCGTGGCCGAGTGGTTAAAGTCATTAACTTCCAATCTCTCAGCCCCTCACCGCTGTGGATTCGAATCCCGGTATGGGTACTTCGGATTTTTCAAGTGAGGAAGCCTTCCAGTTGGCTTGCGGTAGGTCGGTGGTTCTACCCGGGTACACTCTGTGCCTGGAAGAGTGTGCAGAGGTCCCCCAGGGTCTTCATCCACCTGTTATGAGCTTGACGTCGCGATATGACTGAAATACTATTAAAGCGACGTTTAATTCAAAATAAACAATAACATTCATGTCAAAAGATATTACGTTATCAAATGGGACTGGTGCATGCGCGAATCGATACCTTGCGCATAAGAATTTTTTAATTTTGCGAAAATTTCAAATTATACCACAATATAGAGACATTTAAAAAATAACTGTAATATCGGTTATTTTCAAATGGAGTCTAACACTCTCGACTTTTAGAAGAGGCACAGGACCTTTAAAGAAATGAAAAATTTAACAACAGGGAGAAGTCATGCATTTCACGTGCATTTACCCCTCTATACTTGTTAGTGGCGAGCGCTGCCATGCTTTTATCATGTGACCGCAAAAAAAGTCCCAATGGTACCAACGACGAAGAGAAAATAGCCGGAGAGCGGTACCCGAGTATGAGATATCCCGATTTCTAATTATAGATTTTCCCTGATTAGAATTTTACGGATTCCCCTGAATGTTGTCCAAACTACTGGATTTCGTACGTATCTGAGAGAAAACTACATAATTTCAAAAGGAACTGTTAATGTATGATTGGTTACTTTGGTCAGACAAAACACCGTAAGGTAGCCAAATCGGCTAGAAAAGTCAGTTCGTTTATATAACCTTTAGCCTGCTGAACAAATGTCGTCTGCTTATATTGTCGTCTGCCTAGATTTTAAAATTCATCAGAATCGCCAAATATTTGGAGAGACAATTGGCCGAGTGTCAAACAGCTTGGATCCTGATTAGACGCCGAGTTACTCGGCGTCTTATCTGGAATCAAGCTGTTTGCAAATTCCATCACGGTCGCACGTAGCAGACTAAAGGTTAATAGTATAGATACCTTTAAAGCAGTGGCAGTAGACTGAGCAACTCGGTATATTTTTTGACAGATGTTTTATTGATCAGTTAACAAAATGTACATATATGTAATACAACAGACACGTTCAAGAACATGCACTTAGAACCTGCACCATTAGTAACACTTAAACAGTTTGTGAACGTTTAACAGATACACTGCACTGAAAATGATCTACTATTGCTTTATGTAGGTGACAAACTTAAATATTGCAAAAATATTCAGGTGAAAGCACACCGAGCTTAGATCTGAAGCTAAAATGTACAACTTATATATACATATACCGGTACACCTATTGCTTGGTGAAAAATATATATTGTGGCGATCCATTAACTTAAAACCGTGTTATACCATAATTGTCCCTATAAGCACACATATGAATAGGTACTCATGAACAGTAAGAAAGGTGGTTGATTGATAGTAACAAGCTACAGAATGATCTCTATCATTATAACGTTAATGTTATAGGAATGTTTCCAAAGACAAGATAAATCCTTACACTTAATCTTTACTGAAGATTCAGCGTATTAAACATCACTGAATAAATCATTTACTAGATGATATTCGTTAAAAGAAACGTTTCTTCAGCCTTATGTTATGACAGAATGAATCCGTATTTCTCTAATTTTTAATTTGAAAATCATGTATTGGTAACATATGTTCAGAATCACTAAGAGGGACAAGTCTTGTATATGAATATATGTAAAGTAGACAAAAGTAGTACTTTATAAACTAAGTGTTGGCAATTACAAGGCATTTAATATTCCTCAACTGCTACAGAACTGGTACAAAATGTTTGATTATAACTTCAACTGTATGGCTTTGAGGGCACAGTAGATATGGTGTCCGCCTTTTGCTTAGAGGGGCAGTCAGTACAGTTTAAATTTGGATCAATCAACAACATATTTACAGATGGATTTAGAAGGAACTCTCTCATTAAATAGAAAATATACACTTAATCAAGACTTCCATTAGATTTGTTTGTTTGAGTTGGGTTTTACAGTACCGAAACACTGTATAGGTTATATTACGCCATTCAGGAAAAAACTTGTTGGATCCACATCTAATTTACATTGAGATAAAAATATGAGGTATAGATCCAACAACTTAATACCTGCTGGAGAATCAGAGATGCAGAAACTCCAGATTTATGTTCAAACCCTGTTAGTCGTCTCTTATGAACATGCCAAGGTTTCTTTAAGAAGTCCAAATTCTTGTGCTACACTGGCATGCCCCGGGCCCACATGGGGCACTTCCATTAGAAAAATATTCTAAATTTTCCCCAAATTTTTTTAAGATTTGTCATAATATAAATAAAACAAGAGGGCCAAGATAGCCCTAAATCGATCCCCTGAGTGATAGTATAGTTGAATAATGAGATAATAAGAACCCCCAAGGGCTGGTCAAGATTTGCCTCCAAGGTCATCATTTGGATAAAGGACCTATATAATGATGCTACACATAAAATATCTACGCTCTAGTCTGAATGGTTTCAGAGAAGAAGATCTACAAAGTTTTCACTATATAAGTCACAGTGAAATAAGGTCACCCTAGGGTGGGTCCAAATTTGACCCTAGGGTCATCATTTGAACAAACTTGGTAAAAGACCTATATATGATGATACACATAAAATATCTAAGCTCTAGTCTTTATAGTTTCAGAGGAGTAGATTTTTTAAGTTTTTACTATATGTCTATGTAAAATAAGGCCCCCCCCTAAGGTGAGGCCAAATTTGACCCCAGGGTCCCCATTTGAACAAACTTGGTAAAGGACTTAAATATGATGCTACACACCAAATATCTTAGCTCTAGTCTGTATGGTATTAGAGAAGAAGATCTCCAAAGTTTTTTCTATTTTTAGCTCTGGCGGCCATGTTGAGCATTGGAGCAAAACCATTTGAACAAAATTAAGAAAGGTTTATGCTATGATGTTTCAGTCAAAGTTGGGACAAATTCCAGTCAGTAGTTCAGGGGAAGAAGACATTCAAAGGAAAAATTAATGATGGATGGACAACGGATGGTGAGTGATCAGAATAGCTCAATAAAAATCCATATATTTCAGAATTTTTCCAAACCTTTTAAGGAAAATCATTTTACTAGTTGAAAGCTTCTTTTAAATTCCATTATATAACATTGACTCATTTTTGTTCTAAAATGGGAAACTTTTATTTGAAAGACCATTGAAACCATTTCCTATAAGTAAGGCCACATAAAAAAAGAATAGAATTGCCACCAAAACAAAATCAACAATATTATGACAGCTAACTTTCGATAAAATTTCATATAATTCTTTTCGTTATTTCTTTAACATAGATGTACAACCTTTTTAATAACCTAAATGCCCTGTTTGAATATGTGTAGTTATCTGACATTTTGTGTTAAAATATACGGAATGGAATAAATGGTGATAAATGGAGAAATTCATTGGGAGTATATGAGCCAACATGGTCCATACAGAAAACTGTACAATGGAAAGGTGATACTTATGTCAACCAAGAAGTAATGAGAATAGTGCTGGTTCTAATTGTCTTCACAGTGAAATCTGTGGAGTTTTAATCTAATCCTGTTGCATGAATAATTAGTAGGATGAATGTTACAAGCTTGAAGCTGTAGTGATATCCTCATGAAATGTATTAGATACTACGAAATGACTATGTAGAGGAATTAGTTAATACATATGTATACCTTACTAAATGCTTTACTGGTATAAAAGTTTACAAAAAATTATCAACATATAAAATCTTACTCCTACAAATGTTACCAATAAAAGTTCACCACATAATAAATGCTGTCTATTGTGGGATAAGTTGCCTTTGCATTTTGCATATAAAGCATTTTGACTGAACAGCTTACAAATAGAATATGGGTCGTTCAATAAATTGTTAATGCATAAATGCCTATTAAGGGTACAACTTTCAAACTTCAAAATTATGTAGGGTTAATAATATCTGAAACAGTGAAGGATTTTTTTTTGTTAGAAACATCTGTTAACAAGACCTGGCCTTGAAGTCATCAACCATTCTTAACAATACAGTGAAAGTCTTCAAATCAAGTAAAAATTTTCAAAACAACTAGTTATATATATTTCATTTTACTATTTTTAGAGATTTTCAGAAGAAAGTCAAATAGCTCAAACAAAGTGAACTTGTTAAATTTTTCTCCCATTTCTACTCATGGAAGATAGCAGTTTTGCCCATGTAAGACTATAGGAATCCACCATGAGTATTCATGAAGGTTAGAAATATCCCACCAGAGGCTCAGAAATCTACTGACGGACGAGGCTTGCCAAGTAGATTTCTGATCTCGAGGGTGGGATATTCCAATCCTACATGAATAAATGAATGGATGGATTTTTTTCTCCCATTAACATTATAATATTTACTTATTTCTTCTACAAATCACGTGACATGTGAGACATGTAAGGTTTATCTCACATGGGCAAAGTCCCTATCTCACATGGGCAGAAATGGAAGACTACTGCATTCTTGGTCAAGCCTGCTAAAAGCCGAGTTTGACTTCCCTTACGAGTTCAAGGTTCTGCCTAATAAAATATATGTAAGATATTTATTTTCTACTTTGACAGCTAACCAGGCATTCCTAGATGTCTATTTCTATGCTGAATAGTTTCAAAATGTTTCCCATCTTTATGATTCTTACAATGATGATATGAAAGTCAGAAAATTTATCGCAATTTCTAAACTCACGAATATCTACAATAGTTGTTCTTTTAGTTCAAAATATTGTATAAAACTGGCCCCTGACTATGAAGCATACACAAGATTTACAATAGGCTAATAGAAACAAGAGTCTAGAAATGGAGTTCTTAAATCAAGGCTGGTCCTGAAAATATAGCAGGTATGAACAAGATTTGAAATGCTTTTTAATCATTCATTGCATCTCTCATCAGGCAATTGAACGTGTTACTTTTTAAAAAATTCAACAACAATTACAATTGACTGTATAAAAAATCCATACGTGGTTGTAAAAATGTATTGTCCATGATACACCTAGTTTAATTAAGCACCAGACCAGAACACAAAAGAGAAAAAAAGTTAGTACACTGGTATAAAGTTGAACACTTATCACTCTACCAACCCAGTCAAAAGATAAAACAACAGGTATCTAACAATTAAACATTGTGCACAACTTTCATCATAGGGAAGTTAACCCTTAGCCTGCTATGCGCCACTGTGATAGACTTTGCAAACAGTTTGGATCCAGATTAGACACCTAGTAACTTGATGTCTAATCTGGTCTCCAAGCTGTTTGACACTTGGCCAATTGTTTCTCCAAGTATTGGATGAATTTTAGAATTCAGGCAGACTACAGATTAAGCAGACGACACTTTTTCATCAGGCTAAGGGTTAAATACAAGTCAATACTATTTCAGTAAGTGGTATATGCTCTACTGCATCATACCACAAGAAAAACAACCAAAATTAACAGCAAGTACATGAACTCTCTGGATTTAAATACTTCCTTTATCCAGATTTTTTTTTATGGAGTATTTAAGTGTATAGATGCAGACGGTTCATACTAAGGAAGAAACTGTGCAATCCTAGTTATTGCTATATAAATGTTTAATGCTTGTGACAAAACACTAAAGGGCAGAATGAGCAAACTTCATGGCCCATATGGATTCAATGGGTCTAATATATGCAGATACTGAACATACAATATCTAAAACGAAACTGTTGAAAAGTCAGGGCTTCAATCTAAATCAATTTCAAAAGAGGATATCGGTATTACAATTTCCTGAATTTTATTACTTTCCTTCTTTTTCTCTGTAATACAATTTCAGAAGTAATCTTACAATACATTCATCTTAATATCCTCATCATATTACCGTTTCATGTTTCCTTGTAGAAAAATAAATGTTATGAAAAGCCAATTCTATGTATAGAAACAATACATCCCCCCCAGCCCTTTTAAAAAAATAAAATATTTTTATAATATCAGAAGAATCCTCCTCCATTACACTGCTGAGACCCTTGTTTGCAGATACAAACATTACAAATCTACAAGATCAGCTAAAGCTTCACTAATGTAACTTCCTTTGGAAATTTATATATAAGCACCTTACCTTGAAAATAAAAAACAACAACATGCACAATAAAAATATATAGACCATCAAAATTCTATTACTGGCATAGAGAACAAAAATATCATTTACAATGGTCATGAGTTGCAGCTTTGGAAATCATGAAATTGCTCTACTGAAGAAAAATATGTAATTTTATCTTTTTTACTGCATTTAATTGATATATTTTACCATTGTAACACTGAAACAGTAATGGGAGACAAAGGCCCACGGCGTCATAATAATGACAACCACAATCATCATTATTGTTGCTTCAGCTAGACTGGGGATATGAACCTGGAACCTCCTGATATAGTGGGCAAGTAAACAAACTATTGTATCACCCAACGTTACACTTTCAGGTCAATAAATGTTGAGATGGGTTTTTTTGTTTGTTTATTTTGAATTAAACGTCTCTTTCACAGTATTTCAGTCAGATCACGATGTCCAGCTCATTACAGGTGGAGGAAGACCCCGGGGGACCTCTGTACCTATTTCAGGCACAGAGTGCACCCAGGTAGAACCACCGACCTACCGCAAGCCAGCTGGAATTATTCCTCACTTGAAAAATCTAAAGTGCCCAGAATGGGATTCGAATACACAGCGGTGATGGTTTTTTTTGTTTTGAGATTTGAGATGGTTTAATGTATCAACAAATCAATGCTGAAATGGTTTAAAGTATCAGCAAATCAATGTTGAGATGGTTTAATGTATCAACAAGTACGAGCAATTCATTGAAGAAATATCACTAATTGCAGTATTTATTGAAATTGAGGTTTTCATATTCTTTTTCTTTTTTTATGGGTTTTTAGTCACATCAACACAGTTCAGGTTTTGGGTTACTTTCCCAATTTTTCATGGTGGAGGAAGACCCCAGGTATTTCTGGGTAGCATCACTTCCTTCCACAAGCTACCTGGTTTGCTTCCTCATATGAAAGTGATAATGGCTAGAACTGGACTCAACACCCCATCACCCTGGCAGTGGTGACCAAACAAGAAAAATATATTTTTTATAGCATCAATTTTTGTTTATGCCACCCGAAATATATATAGCAAACCCCTCTTTCTATATTCCGGGTGTGTAACAGTAGCCACAGTCTCGCTGCATAGTTGCCTTATGGTCCCCCTGTGGCTAACTTGCTTCTGTCTTGGTATTTGTCAAAAGCTACCGCCACCATAAGGACATCCAAAGGTGACTGTGCGTCATCACTTCAAAAGGCAGTACAGTAGCTGCAGCAGGTTTTCCGTCTCCACAAAATCAAAATATGCAATGTGGCTACAATATGTGACTGCAACAAATTATGACTGTGGAAATGAAGCGGAAGCCCTATAATTCCTATTGGCCATAGATATTTTAGACCCTGTGGCCTCCTTAGCAGATGTGACTGAGGCATTGTCATTAAGTGTTAAGTGCCCAAACTCATAGGAATATATTTTTCCAAATTTTTTTTTTTTAATCCACCTGTCATATTTGTTATGTTATGCTTGTTTTTTAATTCAAAATCGTTTTAGGAGTGTTTATGTTATATCATGATATCCAGCTACTTATTGGTGGAGGAAGACCCTTGGGGACCTTATTTTAGACAGAGCATCTGGGTGGAATCACCAACCTACCGCAAGCCAGCTGGTAGGCAAGGCTTCCTAACTTCAAATATCCTAAATGCCTGGACAACAGAGAGCGACTAAGAAATTGACAGTCAATGACCATAACCACTTGGCCACAGAGGCCCATAATAATGACTGGCTATGTTAAATAAATGCATGCTTCATAGATTATTACTATTACTACATAGCTCTGTACTGAAGTAAAATATCTTCCATACAATCTTTTGGGTTGATAATAACATTGCTTATAAGATCTTTTGGATAGGAAAACAGAGAGAGTTCTAAAAGTTGTTCTAATTTTACTACAACCTCATGTGGAAATAAAGAAAATTTTGATGCTTGTTTCCAAAATTTCCTGATATTCTGCGACTAGGATCTGACCTATTCTTATGGGATGGGTTATATGTATATGTCATAAACAATAGATAAATAAGTATATATACCATCATGCCTGTATGATCAAATATATCACCAATTTTACTACTAAGAATCAGTTAGGAATACATATGTGAAATCAGATTCATATGACAGTATGAGATTCTCCTGCATCCTAAGTTAAATGATAACAGCAAAAAAATGTCGCTACTTAGTAATTTTGTTAAGCTACTGTTAATAATACACTTAGTACATATATATTAGTAATATTTAGTATATATGTCTGGATTTTAATGTGTAACGTTCATCTGAGACAAGATTCAAGTATGCCATACAATTGCAAGGTTTGAGAATCACATTTAGCGACATAAAATGTCAAAATTCACAATGCCCTTTTTTTCCTACAAAATAACTCTCATGTCAATTTTCATTTTCTTGAAAACTAGTACAAATTTACAGCAAAGGAACCATGAAAAAGGGATCCTATTTGTAATATTCAACTGGTCATTAGAGATAAGTACGAGTATCATTACCTATATTTATCAAAATATCTAAAATTCCTGTCCTACTTTTTATCCAGTAGATTTAACTATTTTGTGTACTATAACTAATTAGACCTGTCTCAATCTTATCCTATACACAGTTCTGCTATTGGTCAAGCTTTTACTGGTTTGGAGTTGAATATCTTGCTCTTTTAGCCCTATACTTGTATATTCATAGACAACAACAAAAGTCTTATATGAACCCTGGAATCAGAACCAGTGCAAAAACAAACATGTTTAAACTTTAAACCATGTCAAACATCTTGCTTCTACCTAATCAATAGAAGAATGTTTTTCCACAGAACATTCCTGGCCATCATTATTCAAACAAAGGTTCCATTTGTTCTTGTCCTACATAACTTCAGAAATTCTTTTTCAGTCGTCTAACTTCCTCTTGCAGCCTCTCAATTTCAGACACAAGTTCCTGGTTCACTGAATACTGTTCAAACAGTGTTAACATCTCAGTCTGAAATGAAAAACAATTATGAAATATTTAGATAACCCTGTAACAGAACAGCTTGAATATCTATGAGCAATTACAGAAAAGGTGATTTATATACTATAATTTTGATCATTATAAATAAGCAACTTTTGTTCTGTTTAATATCATGTTCCAACTCTTACTTGTACATGTCATGGTACAACTTGCTCATGGATAGATAAGACACTTGATGATGCAAACAACAAAACAATCAAATTGACAGACAAACCTATTTTAATAAGCCTTGCCTTTGAAATTATGTTAATTAAGTTCATAATTTGTTATGTTTTGAAAATTGCAATTTGTTTCTAAACAATCAACCATTTTGCTCTTTTCTACAAAACAAGTAGAATGTTCCATGTTAAAGATATCTGACCATATTATGTTCTTTCAGAGTGCCATTATTCTTCTAGGTGCTCTTAAGAATTTCATAAAATATAAGGTTGTTGAAATACTTTTTCAAAATGGTCCAACATTATGATTAAGTTTTTGAGATTACAGACAGACAGACAAACATTCAGACAGCTAGACATAAGGTGATCCCTGTGTATCACGTCTTTGGTGAAAAGGCAACACACAAAAAAAAATATTATCTGGAAAATGAGTCTAGGGTGAAACTTTTTCAGTATTCCCTTTGATCTTGTACAGCAGAGAACTTTGAATCTGTTTTATCGTTTGCAAGTTTGCAATGAATTTAATTCCTTCATGAGCATCTATCTTATTAGGGGAACAACTATTAACAACTGTTAATAGAACAAGGTAAAATTACTGGCTACAGTATATCTACGGCACTGCAGGGTACGACAAATCCTTTGCCCGGCGCCCGCGGGCAGCCAGTTTTCAGTGTCGGACAGCCAAAGTTTTACAAGTT